>JAOBYF010344426.1:0-16759 GCA_025403605.1 Parazoanthus darwini
TTGGCTGCAACGATTTCCAAATATATTTATAATTGCTTTATAAAAAGAGAAAAGGCACTTTCTCCCAATTAAAATTAAAATGTAAACAAAATAAACAAATGTCAATATGGTTTATTGGGCAAACAATAATGTATCTTTCCGGTTACACGGCACCGATAAAATAACTCTGTCTGTCTGTCTGTCTGTCTGTCATGATCCTGTCACGGTGCACGCTTCTGTGGCCTCGGGAGAGGGAAGCCCGTGGTTCGTATAACTCTACGTGCTGATGCAGAGCCACATTGTCTCTACACCCCAGGAAAACACCTCATCCATCGTTGCCAAAGATTTAAGAAAACCTAGAATCCATGCTCTGTAAAGGGGCTGTATCACCTGTTACCATGAAAACAGAGTGGTGTTCAAACCTAACGAAACACAGAGAAATACACCAAATGCCATCAGCTGACGAAGCCTTGTAAACTAGGAGATGGTACGATGTTCTCTAAGCTTGATGCTAACAGCAGTTTCTAGCTGCTTCCCCTTGACGAAGAATTAAAATCCCCACGTCCTTTTTTTTACGCTCTTCAGTTGATTCTGTTGCGATCGTGCTCCGTTCTGAATCAGCACTGCTCCCCAAATCTCCCAGTGTACAATGTCTGAAATCTTGCGAGACCAAGCCGGATGGATGGTATTCCTATACATGGAACTGATCAGGAAAACCATGACAAGCGGGGGTCCCTTTTAATGAGAAATATCCATCAGATAAGCAGCATCATCGACAGTGACGGCATATATGTTGACCCAGCGAAGACAAAGGCAATTTCAGAATTTCCACCCCTTGAAGATGGTAAGTTAATACCACAACTAGCCAACAGCAGTGAGCCAGCCGTTCCAAAGGGAGAATGTTGGCAGAACACTAGCAGAATGTCTTTGCCAAAATGAAGAAAGCTCACGCCTCTCCAGAAATACACGTTTTGACCAAAACTGCCCTACTGTAATCGCTGCAAATGCTTCGCTCCAAACGCGTCGCTGAGGGGGACTGGTGTGACTTGGTGGCATGCGGACCACATAATTTTGTTCCGGATCTTTCGATCCGGGCTGCAGAGTTGTTATAGGAATGAAGAAAAACTTACTTTAAAAGCACTTAAACTATCTCAAAAAAGAGTACAGAGATCCAGAAGCTCAAGCAGCACAGAAAAAAAGAACGCGTAAAATCGAACACACTCGGACACACTCGCCGAAATTTACGATTCGCTGAACAATCTCACTTCTGTTGGTCAGCAGTCTTCCCCTATTAAGTTGGTCTTCCCCTATAAAATTGTTGGATTATGGTCAGCCACCCTGGATTGACGATCGATGTATGTTGAGTTCTTATGATAACATTGGAAAACGCTGACTCGTCCGATAGTCGTTAGGTTTTTCTCTCATGAGCTAAAGCAGATTTTGTATTGGTCACAACGCAAACTGAGGTTGACACCACAAAAATGCAAGGCGCTACAAGCATAATCATTAACGAAAACCTCACCCACACATGGAAAAGGCTTTTCACCGAAATCCGCAAGAGAAAAAAAGTAACAGGGCTGGTACAACGCATACAACACTGATTGAAAGATTTTCGTAAGAGTTCAGAAGACAGGGAAAGCTGTGAGAGTCAAAGGAGAAGAAACATGCAAAGATTAATTCCATAGCTCTCTACTTTATTTTACTCCAATAATTGTCTAGTCGATTTAGAAAAGAAAATTAATATTGAACTTTCCTCTGTGTATGATTGGCTATCTGCAAATAAACTTTCACTAAATAATGAAAAATCTAACTTTGTTATTTTCCATCCACCACAAAAAAGGATTGTGAACCAGGTAAAACTATTAGTAAATGGTAAGTCTATAAGGCAGGAACAAAGTATCAAATTGTTGGGTGTGATAATTGATGAAAATTTAAACTGGAAATCACATGTTTCTTTTACTGAAAGTAAAATCAAGAGAGCGATTGGAGTGACATTTTGTCACGAGAAGTATCTTAGCAAGTCTACTTTTCACTTATCTACCCATACTTCATATATAGTGTTGTTGTTTGGGGTAATACTTATTATCATACTATCCCCTGTTTATTTTACAAAAGGGCTATTCGTATTGTAACTTTTGCTAGTTATGAAGAACATACAAATCCAATTTTAATGTTCTAAAATTCCTTAAACTTCACGATCTTGTCCGGTTTCAGACTGCTATTTTTATGCACGACTTTCATCATGGTAAACTCCCTGTTGTCTTCAACTGAGTTCTTCTTACTTGTTAAGAAGCGTCACTATTATAACACCAGATCAGCTTCTAAGCTTACTTATTCTTTACCTTATGTAAGAACTAACTACGGTAAATTTATTGTAAGTTTGCTGGAGTAAAAGTTTGGAACAGTCTTGTTGAGGATATAAAATTATTAAGTAAAACTTTATTCCAAAAACACTATTACAATCAATAACTCATATATTGGTTGTTAGTTTATTATAAAGAGTTTGATTATGATATATTATTCAATCGATATTACTGCATACTTTATATAGCTCATTCACTTTAATAATTTTTCTCTTTTCTCTTTTCATTTATTTCCCTTTTTGCACCGAACTTACTGATTATCTTTAGTTATAGTTATAACAGCCAGCTGTTCATTAACTACTCATTGTACATAATTTATTATTTGAAAAAATGCACCAAAAAATCTGTCATTGTTATTGTCATTGTCTAAGAAGCATGGATATATTCAAATATGAACACTATAGATCCAAGTCTTGTTTATTTTTAACTCGTTGTGAATGTCTTTAAAAATGTTTTTTACGATCTACTTTTGCTTTTCTCCATCCAGAACTGAACACAATATTTTCCTCTTCCTTATTAAGGACTATATTACTTTCTTGTTTTTCTCTCAGTTTAAGCTAAATTGAGACAGCCTAATTTTCATCCTAGTATATTTTTGACGCAGTCCGGAGAGAATCGACAACACAAGCCCCAAATCAAGACGAAGGTAGGGGTAAAGTTGTGTCATCTTTGTCTAAATATTTCATGTTCCCATGCTTTGCCTATAGTTTTTTTTGTTGTGCTTGTCGCATGTTTTTCAAAGGGCGTTTGGTACTGTATTGGCCGGCATATCATCAGTGTCTCTTAATTTTCACCTAGCGGTTTTGGCAGCACCAACTAACAGTCACATTTCTTTCATTAAACAAAGGAGTAAGCCTCGACGGGAAAGGGGTGTGAAATGTCGTTTAGCTAAGCTAGATTTTATTCATCGCGGATCTTAGTTGTACCTACACAATGGTAAATTTGATGTTGTGTTTCTTCAAGAAACTTATTGCAGCGAGGGGCTGGAGAATGCCTTGCAGTCTGAATGGGGAGGTAAAGTTTTGTATGCAAGTGGTTCAAATCATAGTAAAGGTGTTATGATTTTTCTCAAACCCAGCATTAAATGTTGAATTTATTAAAATCGAAAAAAAAACCTGGCCGGTTCATCATTGCCCAAGTGAAAATTGGTAAGACAACATTCTGCTTTGAAAAATAAACGCCCGAGTGTCGAGTCTCAACAAATCCATTTCATAAAGGATATACAAAACCGATTGCGAGTGTTTTTCACAGAAAATCTTGTAATCACTGGAGATTTCAATTGTCCGTTCAGTGAGGAAGATAAATACGAGGTAAAATATAAGCTGTAAGGCCAATACAATCCGTTCCATTGATAAATTATGCACTAGCTTGAATCTAGCTGATATCTGGAGACTGCAACACCTTTATGGTAGATGCTACACTTGAAGTAATCTTTCTGGAAAAAGTAAGTGTCCAATTTATTACAATTGATTGTAATTCGTTTTTCTTTAAAGCATGGCATACAAAGGGGTAAGTAGCATAGCCGATCTCCTTGATAAAATGCAACAACTTTCTTTTGATCAATTTTGAAAAAAGTTTCAGATCAAAACCAACTTTTTGTGTTATAGTAGTGTATTAGGCACGAGTCGCACCTGGAAAAACCGTATTTACTTTCCAGTTTCATCTGTCAACTTGAGTAGTTTTATAGTGCGACCCTGTATTAGAGCTGATCGAAAAATTCCGCAAAAGGAGTAAAAAGATCAAAGACGCCGTATTGTATAAGTTGGGCACGCTAAATTTTAGAAAATCGGATTGTATGAAGAGAAACCCATTTGTAATGTCAATACAATGTTTCTGAAACAACAGATTACATAAATATGAAAAAACGCGCCAAAACCATACAGCACATTCTGCTTTCAATCGAAATCATGAACGGTCGTCAGTTTTAAGAGGTCAACCAATTACGTATCCGCCACTTCCTTGGAGCTCTGATTTTAGTCAAGAAAATCAGTGGCAAAGGTCGCCAAGATGTGGACCTTTTCCTCAATCAACTTTTACCCTGTGTCAAGCCGAAATCAAGCTCATACTGTGCAACCTGTCCCGTCTTCGCCTTCCAATTCGATTTTCAGCGGCAGTGCTCTCAGTGAAAGTGGGAGGGAATGTCTCGATTTGGAAACCGCCACACAAATAGTTGCGAAGAACAAGAAATCTTACGACACATGGAATACTGAAGAACAAAAACTACTAGTGACATTATGGGTTGCAATTCCTGCGGAATATGCCTTTCCAAAGCATAAGGATCGGTAGAGAAAATATTCGTGGACAACGAAGATCTCTGCGTGTATAAAGCCACCAATCAAGATCAAGCTGTGGACAGAAAATAGTATGATTTGTGGTGAGCTGGTGTCACAGTTTCTTCCGCCAGTTCGTGGAATTTACCTAAAAGACTATCAAAGAAACTGTTGATCAAGAAAATTTGACAGCGCCTTGGGACATCAAATTCCGTCCAGGGTTGCGGATGCCTGTGCAAGGATTATTTCGGACATGGAAAATGACAACGATGATGATACAACAGTTTTTGCTGTAACTATTGGGAAAATTGGTAAGTATATTTAAATGGTTTTCATAAAAGTCAGTGTGAGCATTCAAAGGTAACGTTACAGAATTTTCATGCAAGAAAATGCTTTTTTATTACAAATGAAGCTATTATCAACTGTGATAGTTACGCTGGCTATACCAGAACCAACAAGAGGTCGCATCAACCAGCTCACAATCAGATGTAGCAACAGAGCAGCTTGTAGCAATTAAGTGAGTGGAACTAAAAAAACAACACCGAGCCAGAACCAGGTCAAAAGCAAAAAGGATACATGGTCAACCAAACAGGTAAATTCAAGATTATTTTCTGGGTAGTTTTACCGACAAGCTTACGCAAGAATCAACCTACTTATTTAACAAAGTCTAAGTGTGTGGAAACCACAAGTACCTAAACAAACCAAAGCAGGAAGACGAGTGTGTTATAGAAGAGGTCCAGCCATTTATTGCCCAACTGCCTGATGTGGATCAAGTACCATCAACCAAAGAGGTCGCATCCTTGGATTAACCAATTTACACAAATTTCATTCATGCTGCAAATGCACGAAATAGGTCCCATTAAAGGAAACATAGCTTACCGCGAAAACTGCAGAATGTCACAAAAATCCGCCAGCTGTAATATCCAGTGGGACCTGAAACTTTTTTAAGAAAACCAAGAGGAAGAAAAGCAAAAAAAAATTATAAAACTTACTTCAACGTTTATGGCCAAAGTATGGTGAACAAGTTGTTTGCTTTGTCTGGTTTCCATGAAGGAGCGACTGAAGACGAGGTCCTTGAAAAACCGTTAGACCTTGACATCGCGAGGTTACATTACGACACCGAATCCCACAAGTTAATCGACATCGACCACATCAAAGCAAAAAACGAATGGACACTTGATGACGTTTTTGTCAACAATTCGGTTGACAAACGCTTGTTAATGTTATGTTCTTGAAAGTGTAACTTCTGTTTATTTTTCAATGTTATGTTGTTTGCCCTATCTCGATTACACGAAAGAGCAAAGAAAGATGAAGTTTAAAAAAGACTGTTAGACTTCCATGTTGCACAAGTGATATTGAGATCGACCAAATGGAAATATGAATGAGTGGAAAACTGATGACATTCTTGTCAACAAGTTTGGTTGACAAACTCTCGTAACAATACGTTCTTGAACAATTACCTATGTTTGAGAGTTCATTTCAAAAGTTAAGATTAAATTTAAACTTATCTCAATCTTTTTTTTTAACCTGAACGCAACTCTTGTTGCTCTCTACATGTTATTTGTTTAAATGCTGATGTTCTTCTCATTACAGAGAAACATGTTTACATTCCTTAATATACTACTGTACGCTGGCATCAAAAATATAACACAAAGAAAACAATCTTGTGAATATTTTAAGTATTCCAAGAAAACGCTAAAAGAACATCGCAAACGTTCACAGCACTCCCATTAACTTACATGTATGATTACTACTAGTTTTTACTCTTTACTTCAGTGTTGGGAATTCGGTCACCTAAGTCGTAACTACCCTACAGCCTCCACAAAATCGTGCCTGACAACTACCGCATAAGATCATTGTAGAGGATTACAATGATGACATGTACACTTTAGATGTCAATACTTTAGCTGAAGGTGTTGAATTTAGAAGTGTCGGATTTAGATGTCTCATTTCGGAGTTGCCGGATCGTCATGGCGGGTGAAAAATATCAAAATCGAAATTTAAATACATTGACCTTAACCTACCGAGCTTCAGGGATTACTCAAGTTATGCATATTGGATAAAATTTGAACTATTAGAAGCCTCGTAGGTTGAGCTGACGAATTGAGCCTAGTCCCCTCAATTAGCAAGGTGACGCGGTTCCTATCCACATTTCCTAGTTTTTGTCAGAAGATTTTTCTACGGTTTTTCTGGCCTCCGTGCTCATTCGTCGTAGTTATTGAATTATATGTTTTAAATGTTTCAAGTTAAATATATGCATATGTAGTACTTCCTCAAAGATATCAGTTGTTGTGACTTCTCCTCTTTTAGGAGCAATAAGAGCCTTCGTTTCAACCCTCGGGGAGTACTCTGACGGGTAAGGAAGTTTTGAGGATTGTGGATATGTAGATAGCATCATCCCAAGGGATGAAGAACATGTATTATCTAAAATCGGAACCACCAAAATTTATGTCTCTTACGGTAGAAACAAAAGCCTTTCTCAGTGCTAAAGTTAATGTATTATGTTTTTCGGAATTCGATTATTCTAAGCTTCCTTGCCCTCATAAGGACTGTACGTTATCTACGGATGTATACAAAGACCTCAGGCAGCATTATGTCAGATCACATATCGTAGTAGAACGTAGCAGCTTTATGTCACATCACAAATTATAATGGAACTTTGATTTGCACAACATTCCTCCAAGATAAAGCTGCTTGTAGGGCTTACAAGCCCTGTATGGAAACTGTAGAAAACAAGCATTTGAGAAGTGTGGCTGAACGAGACAAAGTTGTGCAACAGTTTAACAACATCAGACCTTATCATTGCACACCGACTGATTTGTAATTATTTGTCTGTTTGTGGAGGAGTTCCCAAAGTTACCACCACAAAGGAAGTGTTAAATTATGAAACCTCAGCAAGATCCAACTATAGGCTTCATCTTGAAGATGAAAAAAAGAAACTGACTGAGCATCAAAGCAAGAAAAGAGAGCAAGTTCAAAACGAACTAGAAACAGTCAAAAAGAACCGTTGCGGATAACAGTGAGAAACTGGGTGAAAAAGCTGAGAAAACTTGCACTGGATGCTGAAGGAAAGAGAAAAACAAAAATGGAGAAGCTCATCGGCAACCCTAGAAATCTCAACTGAAAGATCTTGACGAGTCAATCAAAGAAAAATCCACGGAGCAACAACATTTGTTCATTTCCTGTTTAGACACTTTGACAACTCACTGCATACTACATGTACTTTTATTTGTTGTGGTTATTTGTACTTTATAGGGAATGTAATAATGAGCTACCTTGTGTGAACGGTGACTCAATACAGTAACAAGATTTCTTATGAACATGTAAATTGGGTCATTAACTTGTTTTGTTCAAAGAAATGTAGCATTTAAATCATACATGATAGTGTTTGTTTACAATAACCCATTACGTAACTTTTTAATAAAATTTTTTTGTGAAAAGATGTTGGTCTTAAACATTCCATGCAAGGACTTAAAAAACATTCCATGCAAGGACTTAAAAAACATTCCATGCAAGGACTTAAAAAACATTTAAAAAGGTCTCAAACTATCCTGCGAAAAGCAGACGCTTTTTCTCCCGCTGGGGCTCAGCCCCCAGACGAAAGAAAACGAGCACCTGTGATTTGAACCGAATATTTCCATCCGATTACTGTAATTTATCCAGCTCATGACTTTCAAGGGCACGTTCCGATTGGTTCGAAGGCTTAGTTAAAATAAACTATAAACGGGTTGCAGCAACAAACTGGTTGTCGACAGACAGCTATTCGCTTCTGCAGTTGATAGGGTTTGTAGGAAGTTTAAGATGGAAAATATAGAAGATCAACGGTCAGCTGCCTTGTACGAGTTCTTGTGAGGGAAGGATGTTTTTGTAAATCTTCCAAAGGAGTACAGAAAATCTTTAATCTTCCAAATGGCGCCACTCGTTGCCCGCGAGCTGTCTTTAAAATGTCCAGGGCAGTTTAACTCATCGAGTATTGTCTCACCGCTTGTTGCCCGGATGAAGGATCAGGCGAATGCTTGGCATTAAAGCAGCGTTTGCTTTTGGCGAACAAAGTGAGAGTGTTCTCGATATGGTGGAGAAAGGTCAATTTCCGCTCGTTTATGCTTCTCTTGGGGGGCAATCTGAACTTGAATGCACACTATTGGTCGATAATATGACAAAAATGTCTTGATTATCACAGTTGATGAAGCTTCAATATTATTAACCTTTCTAATTTATTAGTTCTAGATACAATTTCCAAACTGATTTTGAAAGGTTACCTCACTTTTTTATCTCCCATGTCAACTTTTGTAACCTTGCATTGACTCTCATTTTGAAACTTCCAAGCCACGCATATTTTATGTTCGAAGGTCAGAGGATTTTCAAAGAGTTCAAAAATCCACAAGTGAAATTTGAGCTCTTTGGAAACCCACTTAATCAAATTTATTCCAAATTGTACTTTTTGACAATTTTGGGCTTAATTGTTAATTTTTTGTTATTGGCTGTGATTTAACTGGGCAATTGTACTCGCCTAAAACTTCTTCCGAGGGTTTTTTGTTTACATGTTTTATTAGAGACTAAACTGTTCACTTACTGATTGGATGTTGCATCTCAGGATGATTTTTCTTATTATTATTATTATATTATATATATGGTATGCTGTTCCGGTTGTTTAAGGAAGAATTCGTTAATAAAATGTTTGAAGATGGAGTTTGCAACCCCAGACTGCTGCATTCAAACACACCTAGAAGTGTAAAAGATGTAGTGTTAGATTCATTTATTAAGTCAAAGTCCTAATTGCGACCATCACCTTTAGCGTGGGGGTCAATGCAAAAGGGGTGCATAGAATAGTTCATTTTGGCCCAGCCAAAAATGAAGAGTCCTACATACAGGAAAGTGGAAGGGCTGGACGAGATGGGATTCAAAGTAGTGCTGTGTTGTTATATAAAAGCAAACTCAATGGAGCAATTGACAAGGCCATGAAAAGTTACATTCAAAGCACTGAGTGCAGAAGAAACATTTGACACAGTTTCAAGTGAGATTCGAGAACACCCTGTTGCTCATTTCTGCTGTGACAACTTCAGAAGATCCTGTAGGTGTGCAGGTGACAAGTGTTCTGGTCCGGAAATACAAATTCCAGTTTGTGAATATAGGCATGAGACTACCGAGCCCCACACGGGACATGTAATGTCAAAACAAAATTAAAGTTGCAAATGTTGAAAACATTAAAGTTGCGAATGTCGAAAACCTTAAAGTTGCGACTGTGGAAAACATTAATGTTGCAAATACCCAAAACATTAAATTGATGGGCCAATTGGCCGCTTGTTGCAGTTTCGAATACAGGTGTTGATTGGAGTATGCTAATATACATGTAAATTTTGAAGTGGCAACAAAAAGAAAGAAAAAAAACGTGCATTTATTGTAGTATTACAATTAATTCCCGTTCAACGGAAACTGCCTACAATCATCAGTCATCTACCAAGCCCCCGTCACGCGTCAGGACAATAATATAACGGACTGACAGAAAACGACCTCGAGACAAGATAGAGAAACCACACCGCATCATTTCATCGCAGCCAGCCGTCGCAAAAAACGTATCCGCCGGCATCAACAAACGACTTTCATCCCTTTCATCCGACAAAAGATCATTCGACCTAGCAACTCCACCATACACTCTGCACTACGAACCTACCGCAAATACCTGACGAAAAAAAAAAAACAGAAAAAGGAACAACATACTCTGGTACAACCTCGTGAATGCGGAATTTGAAGTATTGCCAGAGGGAAAGTCTACTGAAAGTCAAGTAAAATTGAAAAGGTACGACTATATGCCAACGGGAAAATTCGAAAAAGATGGAAGTGGAATTAAGAAATCACTTTAGTAAACAAAGAAACATGACCAAGTCATTCATTGACAATTTCATTGAACTGCTAGAAAAGTTTCCGTACCACACTTTTTTTGCGAAGTGGCAGCGAAAGCAGTGTGATTCACTAATTGAAAATATTTCGATCGACAGTGAGGTTTGCGTGCATAATTATTCTGAAATCTACGGGTTTAGGGCGCAAATGAGCTGCAGTGCCAGTATTTCAGTATCCATGTTACTGTTCTTTATCGCCACGCCACAGAGGACTTTGATGTTACTGTCTCGAGTACCTTAATGAACGCTACAAGTTTGAGAACAGGAATGGAGTGATGAGTGGGAAGAGGTTCATCTTGAGAGAGTCTTTATTATCAAGAACGCGATCAACTGCAGACGCGGGATCCATCGATCCTATAACTGTTGCAAATTTGACAACCAGAAACAGCGTGATTGCCACTGCCGCTGCAGACGATGCACAGTACGACTACTACTTGTTGAAGGTTGTGAGCGTTGACATGATAGCGCTGGAGGATGATTCCTGCGACGATTGTGGTTCTGTGTTCAGTCGAACACACAAAGTTCTGCTTGGCAATTTGAACGCTTTTGCTTGTGATTGAAGACGTTTTTCCCGGTGAATATTCAATAATGCTCTGAACTAAATCAAAGCGATTTCCTAACTCAAAACATGTATTTTCGCGGGTAATTAACACGGCTCTGAAACGTTTTTGTTGTGATCAGCTTGGTGTTGAGCACATTCACATTGCCATTTCACTAAAGATGTTATTTGCTTACAGGAACACTGAATTTTTCTATATAAACAAGAAACACTGAATTTTTCTATATAAACAAGAAAAAACTTTGCTGTATTTAAGATACAATTACAGTAGTTTGCGTCTTCAGTACTATATTTGTTGGAGATACCCTCTATTTTTATACCTTTAAAAGCGACAAAGGTTTTAAATGGGATTTTAAAATCCATTTTAATTAAACGAAAAGACTATTGTATAATTATTTTGATAATATGGTGTTAAATTCAGTGGAGTTTTATGTTTTGCAAAACAACCTGGAAAGCGTTGCTCTGAGCACAAAATAAAGAATCTATGTCTGTAACTTCTTTTTATAACTCACAAGGAATTATGAGAAACACCCAAAATCCGGCTTACATTCAATGAATTGATGGTAAAAAGAAAAAAAAGCTGTTGCGAACAGCAAAGCAAAGCATAGAAAAAACAATACAAGTCGTAAGAGAAATAGGTCTGTGCTTGACACCCAGAAGAGTGGTGCAACTGAGAAAAAAAAACGAAAAATGTATCTCGAGTGGGTGCACTATAATGAACGCAGTAAAATTTATACACAAGTCAGTCAAACAAAGGTGGTGGAAACAGAGAAGTAGAGCTAGACGTGAATGCGACTGCCAATGAAGTTATTGAAATAGGCAAAAAGCTCTTCTATCCTAATGGAAAGAGTGATTTTGACTTGACTTTGGCAAAGCTGACAGCCAATACCTGTAATAAGTCCCTTCCTAAAATAAATGTTTGTAAAATCTATGCAGCTCACATCTTCAGCAATAGCAAGGAAAAGAACGTCTCTGTGGAAGGTATAAAGTTGCCACTTACCTAGTTTTCTGTGCTCTCGCTATGCAGCGCTTGACATAGATTAATTAGTTCAATCCTTTTCTTTTCCTTGCTATTGCTGAAGATGTGAGCTGCATAGATTTTGCTTTTATTTTTATTTTTATTTTAGGAAGGGACTTATTACAGGAGAGGAATTTGCATTTCAAAATCGGCTGGGCATATTCAGTGAAAGGATAAAATAATCATTTAATAGAGGATTTAAAAATAACTTTATTTTATGAAAGAATATAATTAAATTACTTGTTTGTTTCTCACAAATTTATTTTCTATTCTAGCGATTGGGGCTCTTAGAATTACCAAGATTTGCAATTAATTAGCAAAGTCCATAATATCCTGTAATTTATAGTTACATGTACCTCAACAATACACCCTTTATATAGTGTTCCAGAAATACTAGTCACGACAAGACTCGTGTCAGATGTTCCCACTCCTGAGGATAAGGGGGAAAACGGCAGTGACAGTGAGGAAATGTTGCAACTTGAACCAACCAGTGTACCTGATATACCTGGGCAGACACCCCAAGCAGGAACACAGAGAGAGACAAACAGGCCTACATTGTAAACGATTTGATGACCATGTGACGGGCTGATTTATAGTTTCACGATACATATATTAATGTAGCATTTGGTTATCATACATTGGCGATACTTTAGATCTATACCAGCGGTTTATCATGTCAGATCATAGGTTCATTGGCAAGTCTAAATATGGTTATATGACGTAGGCAAGCTTGATTTTTCGCGGAAACTGAGAGATTTTTATCTTAAAAGAGTTTTTTTTTTTTCGTATATATAGTTCGTCCGTAAAAATTCTTTGACATTTCATCCAGTCTTAGTATTAATCTAAAGTTTACCATTAAGCACTTCAGTTTACTTTTCGAAATTTTTGCAAATGGCTTCGTGTGAGATAGAGTCAGAGATCGAGTCCTCAGAGCAACCTTGGAAGCAATTCTTCAAAGTTTCTTTCAATAACTACGATGGCTTCAAAACCATAAGTTCGCTAAGAAAGTCTTTCTTGCTGCCTGCTGGTTCTTGTCATCCCATACAAACTTGACCGGCCAACTTGACCGCTTATATGCATGAAACATCGGAGCTCCATTCGGGTTTTGTGTAACGTAGTTGAAATATACCAGGTCAGTAGGTTCAAGAGTCGTCAGAGAGTTGAGCGAGGCGATACAGTCTGAGATCATCAAACCAGTGCCTGCTGAACATGCCTAGGAAAATCACCAAGAAGACCCAAGGAAACCAACCAAGACTGTGGAGTTAACTGCCTGTCATGCTTCGCAGTATCGACAGACATGTTCGTGCTGGAGCCTTTGAGGGAACCAAGACCATCACGATCTACGATTCCTGTCCTGGAAACGTCGAAATGCTGAGAACGAATTTACGGATCTTTTAAACGCTCTTCAAAAATCTCTTTTTTGTGAATACTGGAACTCTTTTAGTTTTACGTTTTCAAAGCAACCATCGACAAATATTCCATCTAATCATTGTGTCCGCCATCGTGCACGCGTAACGCGGGCTTAAACCGATTTTGCAAAACGCATGCGTTGAACAATCGCGAAACAAAAAAATGAGAATGGAACCACTCGGCAGCTTCGGCTCGAGTAATCGGTAGTCTTAAAACATTTCGAATCATCCGTAAAAGTAGTAATTTTGCCAGCAACTGGTAATTAGTTAACTGTTGCATTCAGGAACAGAATTGGGACCAGAATACTCCCTAAAGGAACTCCGGTTCTGACATTTGACCACTGATAAAACGTTTCATTTGTGACTTCTCTCTCCTTTCAGTACCATCACGTAGCTTCAAATTAGCTTTCTAAATTCTCTTACATGCCATATATCTGCAATTTGGTTCTATGTTACTTCGTGACAAACTGTATCAAATGCTTTAGCGCAGTCCAGGTAAATTAGTGGCATTCGCTTAGAACTAGACATTTGACGATTTGTGGAGCTGTGCGCTAATTCCAAGGAAAACTTGAAGTAGCTGCTGCAAGTCATACAAGCGTCGAAACATAGAGGCGGAACTATATGAGTTGCAATGTAACGTTCGTGAACCTCATAACTGGCAACAGTGTTACAAACCGATATTAGATAATCTCTCGGATCGCTTAAAACTCTCTTGTGAATTCGAGGAATGATTGCATACTTTTATTGCGAAAGATGAAAACGTTAATATTAAGAAAGTGCAGCCAAAGGGCAAGATTGACCGACAAGATAGAATTTACAGGGAACTAAATCATCCCTCCCCTCCCCCTCTCCAAAAAAATACCAAAAAACCCCAAAAAACCAAATCATCGGCCCCTTATACAGTCGTTACTACTGGCAAAGGCTGTTATCAACGTTTACTAAATTATTCCTTAGCTGAAATGACGCTGAGTAGTTTAACTGATTGCGGTCCATTAAGTCTATTCCATCAAGTCAAGATCTTTCACGCCTATGTAATTCAAGTAGTATAATAAAACAGTTTTATTCGTTTGTTATTTGTTTGGAAAGGAGAATGTGTTACCAGTATGATGATGAAAGCCAAGGGCAAACACGGCTACGGACAACAGAATCCAAAATGTGACAGCAAGGTTGCAACGTCACAGTACGTCAACGCTCAACGTCACTGTGCATAGCCGACAGACACAAATCAAACGTTAACTTTGATGGACCTTCAATTGCCTGATTGCATGACGAACCAAGTCAAACACTATGTCAAGTAGGATGCTGTTTCCTTGCCAACTCCCAAACACTACTCTAAATCTCTCTGGAGACCGCAGATTATTTACAAAGGTAACTGGGTTGTCTTGGCAAAGTAACTTTAACTTTCACCAAAACAAAAACAACAACTGGCCATATATATCAACTCTGGCGGATACGGAAAAACATTTGCTCATAAACTGAAGTGAGAGTAAAATGTTTTCATCTACAGTACGAGAAGAGAAAACTGAACCTCTTCAGGTAAGGCTTGTCTTCTCTTCTGTGTTCTGTTCTGTTCTGTCCTGTTTTTTTTTCCTGTTCGGTTACGTTGTTATGATTTTATCTTTGATTGTTCTATTTGGTATTTGTACTTCTTTTTTGTTTTGTTTTGTAAAATGTTGGTTTTCTGCTGATCGGAAATTCTTTAAACTACGGCTTTTAAATAATCAGTTTGAGATTTGATAAATTTAACTGTGACCAAAATGGAGCTTTTCTACCAAACTGCGGCCGAACTTAACGAACCATCGATGCCCTAATGCAAAAATCCAGCCTGCCGGAGTTGTGTTGTGTTATGTTATGTTATGTTATGTTATGTTATGTTATGTTGTGTTGTGTTGTGCATGTCGTTTAGATAGTTAACCTCATAATTGGCAACAATGTTAGAAAGAGGTATTTGATAACCTCTCGCTTAAAATCCTTCTTGTGAATTCGAGGTATGATTACGTTCTTTTATTGCGATAGATGAAAACGTAAAGATTAAGAAACTGCAGCCCAAGAGCTAGGTTGACCGATGGTATTTACAGGGAACTTATTTTTCTTTCTCCCCTAAAGTACAACCAAAAAAATGGTCGGCCTCTAATACAGCCGTTGCTACTGGCCTCTTAATTTGCTCTTTCTACTTCGCTGTTCTCTTAATTTGCTCTTTCTACTTCGCTGTTCTCTTAATTTACTCTTTCTATTTCGCTGTTCTCTCAATTTACTCTTTCTATCACCACATTTAGTATATTAAGTTTATGTTTTGTTGTTTATTTCATCGCATGCACCATCAGAACTATTCTGTCAAATATCAATCAATATCGGTTCTTTTTTGTTTTGCTTTGTTTTTTTTTCGTTTCGTTTTTTGTTGTTTTTTTTATTTCTTTTTGTTTTGCATGTCCCTCACACATGTTGCTTTCATAGATAAAGGGACCTTTCCGGAGGAATGGGTCGTAGGTAAGAAATTGACAATAAATAACTGTAAGAAACTAAAATAAACAAATAAATAAATAAACAAATAAATAAGTAAATAAATAAATAAATTACATGAAAGGAAATTATTTAAAGAAGAGCGTTAGATGACATAACATTTTAGTTCAAATAACAACGATATGACAACCTCATAAAATAACAAGTTGTAACATCATTAACATTTAAGCTATAAACAGTTGTCATACTTTACAACTGAGTGAAGAAAGAACAATATAGGCCTATTCACACTGGGGACGCAGGTGAAGCAAGGAGCGTAAGCAAAGAGGTTGCGCATGCGTGTCTTGGTCTTTGACTTGCGTCTGCGGCTGCGCCTGCTTCACCACAATTCACACCAGAAAATTCGTGAAGCAAAACAAATGCAAACTAAAGGCGTGCAAAAGAGAAAGGAAAATTTCCTTTTCTTACGTCTGCGTCACTTAAATTTACATTTGTATTTTCTGTTCTTGCGTCTGCGTCTCTAGTGTAAACAGGCCTTTGCAGCTGAGACCTTACATAGTTATCTGTGAGCTCCGTCAACTTGTGGCAGGTCTACGAAAACGTTTAAGATTGATTTAAAACAAACACATAGGATTAAACTGAAGTACACGTTTGTAATAGCTAACAGTAAATCAGTAACAATTCAATTCCTATAGTGGGACGATCCAGTAAACTGTAAACATTGAAATTAATTAAAGTAGTAAATATGATAACTTCTCACCAAGTATTGCATGATGAGCTGCTTGGACATCTCTAAAATATATA
>JAOBYF010345537.1:0-16756 GCA_025403605.1 Parazoanthus darwini
ATCTGCATTGATTGATGACAGCTGAACTCACAGATAAGCTAATTGAACTATCTCCCTAGAATAAATAATTACCGGTATGTCTTTTCAGAGAACACACTGTGTATGATATGTTCTGTTTTACTATTATGTTTTGTCTATCTGAAGTTGATTCCTGTCACAAAAAATCTGATATGTTCTCGGGCATCTAATTATGGTCATATATCTTATGTTACTTTATTGCATTTCCAATTTAGACGCTTTGTCTCCAATAAAGAGTTTTTCCGCAAGTTTGTACAGAAGGTGCGAGAACACAAAAGTACCAGAACAATGCTTGGAGGTTCTGGCTATCAAATGGCGCGTCGATTTGTTGAGGAGGGTTGTAAAACACTTGTTGCTGCAGACTTCACAAAAGAATCTCAGACACTGATACCTGATGGTATAGCTATTGCTGGTGACGTTGCAAAAGAGGATGACATACATATCCTCCTTGAATTTCCTTTGTACGGCACTTGGGGAAGCTACTCATCACCTCGTGGCAACCGCTTAGTTCTACATAGCGATGAAAACAACCCATACCTGAAATGTCTTGATAAGTTTGAAGCCATGCTAGGTGATTTCAAGCCTTCATCTGTAATAGTTTCGGGACTGCACATGATGGATAACTTTCCTTTTAAGGAAGGAGAGAGAGTGAATTTACTAAGAAAGCTGAAGAAATTTATTCAGTCAGTTCCCAAAGAAATACCAGTTCATTTTGAAATGGGTGTCTTCCATGAAGAAAAACTCATGGATAACTTACTAGAATATGTCTTCCCTTATATTGATTCACTGGGTTTGAATGAGCAGGAACTGCCAAACTTACACAGTAAGTTGATGCATGGTAAAGTGAAAAAATCCTCATCACAAAAACCCAGAGTTGCCAAAGCCCTTGATCTGATGCGAGCCATTTATCAAAAAATGCGAGATAGCAAGCCAGATGATAGTAAGCGACAGTTGACAAGAATTCATATGCACACACTTGCCTTTCAAGTTGTCATGACCACCAGCAAATCGATTTGGAAGAACAGCAAGGCTGCGGCAGCTAAAGCATCTCTCACTGCTACAAGATGGGTGTGTGGATCAAGTAATATTGACACTGCCAAGTCGAAGATGTTCATGGATGATTCATTCTCTGTCAGTATGATGTCAGACAGTCACAGAGTTCCATTCAATGCCACTGCCCCAGTGTCTTGTTGGGATGAGAAAGGTTATGAGCTGTGTGTTGCTCCCGTTCTGGTTTGCACACAGATATATCAGACAGGAGGGGGTGGTGATAATATTTCATCTGCTGGACTGCTATTGCAACTTTAGTTGACTAACTAATGAGGGGAACTAATTAGATTCACTCTAGTTAGTCTTGTCTTGTGGAAGTACCAAGTGTTTGTTCAAATGTCTGCAAATGATGAAAGGCTATTTCCCAATGTTTTTCTTAAAGTTTGTGAAATGAGGTACGCTGAGTGGGAAAAAAGGTACTTTTTGGTTTAAGGTCATAGAGTGTCAAAGTTACAAGGGTCTGGGGACATGTTTCCCAGACTATTTAGTTCTAGTTAATTAATCACAAGTTAGAGTTGTATTGAATTTAAATGTTGTCTTTGGTGGCTTTTAAATACTGCCAGACATCACTGCTGGGGAAAGGTGGTACAGTTACCTTGGAAAGTCGGTACAACTTACCGCTGTACTGGCCTTAAGAAAAACACTGTTTCCTAATAGACCAAAATTTTGTGATATAATTATTAAAATTAAGCCATAGTCAAGAGAGACAAGACAAGAGAGACCAACATGAGGCTCTGAGGATAATCCATATTTTACTCCCCAAAGGCAAAGCCTCATGCTGTTGTCTTTTGTTTCAGGCTGAGTTTTGGTATATCGAAACAGGTGTATTACACTTTAATTCTCAACAGCAAACAGGTGAAAGCTTCAGTTGTATAAAACCTAGGCTTCCTTGTTGCAAAAGGGATGCTGGAGCAAGTATGTGGGGGTTACACTGTATGCTAACTAATGACTTTAAGGGGAAGGGGAATGAAAAACCTTTTACTGAATTCTGACTATGGTTTTGCAAGAACCACATCTCCTGCATCCCTGATGATGCATAATTTTGACCCTTTTGTTTTGTGATTTTTTAATAGGGAGTGTAAATGTTTGTTTTTACCATATCTATGTGGTGCAGTTCAGAGCAATGGTTGCTGGTTTTGCACAAACTACAGCTCTGCACCAAGCGTACACCTCGCATATATTTGTCATTGGTTTGACTGGCACGTCAACTTAGACTTCCAAAAGGAAATCACAAGTTGATTAATAGATATATAATAGCCCTGTGAATTTTATGTTTTGATGTGCAGTTTGTTTTCTGTAATTATTTGGTTTGTTTCTTAAGGTGATGTTACATGGTACAGACGATTTTTAACGCAACATTGTTGCACGAAAAAACGATGAAGTGTAGCGGGGTGCATTGAATGAGTTCTTTTTGTCGGGCAACTTGACAACAATGTTGTGTGTTTTTGAACACCATTGAAAGACTTTCAACGCGTTGCCGCAACAAAATGTCGCTAAAAATTGTAACCATGCGCCGCGTTTTAAATGCATAAATGTTAGACAAATAATCGTCTTCCCCTGTTTCATCGCCTTTATATTTTATACAAAACAGTTTCAGAACAATAATAGTTGCAGGCACATGGAATTTCTGCATGCCTTTTTAATCGACCTAGTGCTAAATTCAAGGGACTGAATTGTTTTAATTGATGTCACAATGTTGTAACCAAACTGCTGATGGGTCTTTGAATGCTACTATTTATTCGAGATTTGGAAAAATACTTTTTTTCAAACCTGAAATGATTTAAATGACAGTGTAAATTGTCATAGATAATTATTAACCAGTGTACGCACTTTAAATGAAACACTAGGATTTAATTGAGCCGAAACCAATTGTAGAATTGCACACATTTTAGGTATCCTACTGACGATCAGTTACTGATTTGCCGTTTTGTTTCAGCTACATAATAGTTGTCTGTAGAGTTTCAATTTACGGTTTTGAAGCGCACGAGCTCTCTAATTAATCTACTTTCGATTTTGAAGCGCGCGTGCTCTGTAGTAAATCTTAACTTCAATTTTGAAGCGCACGTGCTTTCTGGTAAATCTAACTTCAATTTTGAAGTACACAGTTTTCTAGAACGGGCTTCGTACAAATGTAGATCTATGCAATTTCAACGTGTCCAAAACAAAGGCTTTGCATTAATAGTTAACATCATTTTATCTGTGTGTCAGGTTGTGGCGCTGCTGTGTTTGGGCCTGTACCCCAATGTGTGTGTTCACAAGGAGAAACGGAAGGTGCTCACGACGGAGGGGAAAGCGGCACTCATCCACAAGTCCTCCACCAACTGCTCCAACAGGGAACAGACCTTCCCTTCACCCTTCTTCGTCTTCGGAGAGAAGGTATGCGCTGATCAGTTGCAACAATTGCTATCACTGTTTACTGTCACTGAACTCTGTTCGTTCCCAACACTGCTTCTCTTTGAGTTACAGTTCTTGTCAGTCTTATGTCCTGTAATTTTTATCCATTTGACTATTTGCTCGTCTGTGTACGTATGTCTGTCTGTCTGTCTGTCTGTCTATCTGTCTGTCCTGTCTGTCTGTTTGTATGCATGCATGTAAGTATGTACGTATGCATGTAAGTATGTATGTATGTATGTATGTATGTATGTATGTATGTATTTATGTATGTTTGTTTGTTTGCATGCATGCATCCATGTCTGTTTTCAGTTTATGTCAGTTCTTGTCTTAGTTCTTTGCCGTTTCCTTCTTTATGCTCTTTTTCCCTGTGCACATCTTTACTATTGTTCAGCTCATCTCACAGAGTTGCTGTCAGCCAAACCTCGACTATAACTGTCTAGTTACATCAAGTAAACTTTTTCGTCATGTCGTGCGTTGCACAGCATTTCCAACCGGCTAGCTGCTTTGCCGTGTATTTCTGTCTACTGTTTTTGTTAAATTTTAGACTACCGGTTTCGTCCCAACTGTTGCAAACTTCATTGTTCTCTGTTTTTTACCTCCATTTAACCAACACACTTTGAGTGATTTTCACTCGCTTGTAGATGGTAAAACAACGATTTGTAATGAATGATTTTAGATAGCATTTACATCATGTTTGCTCATATTAGCCCATTTAAAAGTGCTAAAAGAACGAATTGACAGCAGGGTCGTGTGCATTCACTTGAAGAATGGAAAGCAGCGAATTGTTATATCTGACTTGCCGTAATAGGATCGAGGTTTGCCATGAGGTTCGCTCATTAAAGATGGAAAGAAAAGAATCGAGAGTAAGGTCGTGCGCACTCACTTGAAATTGATCAACATAAAAGGGGAAGCTACAGGCGCATATCGACGTTTCTGCGTTATTACGTGACAGTCTGCTGATATCTCCGTTTCAGTTTAAAAACTCAAAATTTAGAATCATAGCAACACAGTATCATAGCTGGTAACGGTTCGCAAATATATTGAGAATCAGTTTTTTTAGATAATTTGGGAGGAAAAGAGATGGGGCGGCTTGTTAATATTGAAAGAATTTCTAGTGTATTTTGGATTTTAAGTAGGTTTAAAATAAATAATTGGATGTAGTATTTAGTGGACGAACGCCGGCTCGAATGCTATCCGGGCGGTGGACCTCGCCGCTTTGAAACAGTGTTTGTTACGTTCTAATATTTTTTTCTTTTTAAATCTTCTCTCCACTCCCCTATCCCCATCACAACCAAAATACGACCTGTACTTTGACGTAAGGGTACTTGGAGTGCACTTGATATTCTAGTGTGAACCGGCCTATTGTATCAATCGATGGATTAAGGGCTTTGAACTGTCAGCACTCGGTGTTTCAAATCTGGAGCATGCGAATACTTGTTAAAAGAAGTATGTGTCAACAGAAATCTGTCTATAACTTGCCAGATCCATTAGGAAGACTGTTAAAGAAATATTCCTAAAGTTGCTTAGGGTAGGTAAAAAATTTGCAGTTAAAAACTTCCTAAACCATTTTCACATCTAGATGGCACTTACAAACCTACCGAGACTTGCATACGAAAGCAGTCTTTTTCAGCTTCACGTTTGACATGAGGCTACCAGTAGCCTAGACTCGGGCCGCCGTATTTAAATTTTTTGTGCTAAGCAAATAACCAAGGGCATCCTTCTACACACCCACAGTATCGACCTTGTGTCTTGAAAATGCAATTCAATATTTGATTGTGTAACCCCATATCAATTGAAAGTTATATCTTTCCCTCCAGTCCTTCCTTCCACAAAGTAAAATGGTCAGAGAACAACATATACGGTAAAACTGTTGGTTTTCCCCCTTTGCTGATCCAAAGATGCAATAAGCTTCCCCTTTATCAAGACAGGAAATATATACAAAATGGAGATACATAAAAGAGTGCTTAAGAACAGTGAATTAGAGTCACTAGAGTCCTGAACTTGTGTCAGTAAATGTACATCCAGAAGATGTTATCATCTTTTCCCAATCCACAGGGGGCCCTGGTAGAACTTTTACTGTACATGTATATCTCTTGTTTTGTGCAATACAAATTTGGAACTGGGTCAGAATACGGTTTGTGAAACCATATATTTTTTCCAGTTTGATAAATGTACCATAGTCTGACCACAAAGCTTGTAACAAAGAGTATTTTATGCCCAATAAAAAGTCTAAGCCAGTTCACTTTTATTTTTTCTGAAGCAGAATTATTTATTATAAGCTATCAACCAATACCAAACCAAGACCAATCTTTAACCCTTTCAGCTCCAAACATGCTAAATTATTTTTTCTGAACTGCCCTTACCTCTCTCCATGTATTTCTTAATTTGAAGCATGCTGAAGAATTTCGCAATTCTTTCAAACAGAAAGTTTGTTTCTGATCAGTTTCCTCTTTTCAATTACCAAACTAATTACATATTATTGAAGTTGTTGCATGCTGCTAAACAGATTGGAGCATAAAAGATTAAGAGAAGGGCTTTTCAATATGTGTAGGTTCAACAAAAAACCGAAGCACAAATCATTGAGCAATATAAGCACCTATTTATTAAAGCTTGCCGAGTGTGTATTCCCAAATAAAACCTCGATCAGCTGATCACAGTCAAAACAAGTGGATACTAGTAAGTACCATATGTAAACAACGATAATAATTAACAGTTGTAAAATCTCACAGTTCTCGATCCAAAGGACCCGCCATTAAAGTTTTAACCCACAGATCCGCTAGGGTCGCAGAAAGATTCGCATTTGTGTTCAAATTCTGCATTCCCATTAGTTCGACGGCAGAGTCAATCATGTCTGCTTCAAAATATTATTCACTGAAATACACAATACTGTTTTTAGAGACCATTTTGCTCGGATACCTCCTTGAGCTTACACTGCGGCGCTTGTTGTTATCAGTTGATCCCTACACACGTCTCTAACAACTTCTTCGGCAATTTTGTTCTTGACCTTTCAAATGGATCGACCACCTCGGTTTCATTGAGCTTATCACTTTGTCTTGTAAACGGCGAATTCCTGAAGGCCAAGTACTAGCTCTTTTTTAGACTTTCCGAAAGACCTTTCTTCACGAATGTTCAAACACTTGCTGCAGTATTGTACGAAGCAAAAGTAAACCGAAGGCAAAGAAGGACATCTTCGACGTCGTGCAATCCACCGTCAGACCATAATATCTTATGAAGCCTTTGGAAACGCGGGTTCGTTTCACAAACAAACGCGACACAAAACATAAAAAAAAGAACAGAGCCGAAACCTCAACTCGGCGCCTCCGGCCCAAGTAATAAGTGCTATCCAAACCATACT
Source organism: Parazoanthus darwini (assembly GCA_025403605.1). Taxonomy (NCBI): domain Eukaryota; kingdom Metazoa; phylum Cnidaria; class Anthozoa; order Zoantharia; family Parazoanthidae; genus Parazoanthus; species Parazoanthus darwini. The sequence continues at coordinate 6,818 of JAOBYF010345537.1, forward strand.
TCGGTCCAAGCTTTTAACGAAATAAGTAGACTTGTTTGATAATAACCTGCAAGAAGTCAACTCCCTTCGAGCTGCTCAAGTACCATCCCATTGCCATTATGAAACAGCTTTGCACTCAGATTCCTCATGGCTAATCTATCAATTCCGGAGAAATTTTTTCATGGCATGTATTGCTTGGACTGTGTAGAACACAAGACAGTCTAATAACCGTGGTGTAGCGAGAAAAAATTCCAAGCTGGGCAATTTTCTATTTCTTTCAGAGGACCAAAAATATTAAACCGCTTCAAATTGGAAAATAAACATTTACACTCCTTGCTTTTTATTCGAAACGTTTTTGAAGAATGAGATGTTCAGTATCAAGCAAAATCCAAATATCTTCTTTGGTACATAATTAGTTTCTTTCTTAAGAGTCATTCAATAATTATTTTCTTCACATAATCCAAAACATTAACATGTAACTTTAATCTTGCTTCGTACTGGCATTTATACTTTATTGATCACGATGTTACATTTAAATGAGGTGTTTATCCATATATTGGTAGCTCATCCCACACTAACTCTGCAACAAGCGCCAGTGATTCAAGAACGTTCCCAAGCTTGGATAGGCTTGCTTTATTTAGACAGCTCTACTGGAAAAGGAGATCATTGGACTTGGTGGAATAACTAATTTTACCCTCATCATCACAAAATTCCCTGACAAACCAACTTGCACAACTACTAGTAGAGATTGACCTTGTCTCCTTAAAGCAACATCACAACAATACAACCCTGTTGTTTTCGTTATATTTCATAAACAATTGTCCTGCTACATTTTCTAAAGACAATGAAGATAACTGTCTCCTAAGAGACACGATGCCCTCCCTAAAGCATCATCTTACCTCAGTCCCATCAGATGCATAGTGTATTAAAATAATTTCCCACATCCAACCGTTAACGGCCAGGTCGTCTTGTCAGTGACTTAGCCTGCCTGTCAATATTTCTCAGCCATCCAAGCCAATATACAAAACAAGGCCAGAGGCCACGCCTACAGTAGTAAACCAATGAGCGAAATGAAGACATTTAACACATGTGCCTCACAGGAGAAAATATCTTGAAAATCTTCCTAATTTGATATTTATGGAGATCGATGAAACAGCGTCCAAAACAATGAAAACGTAAACTGCTTACAACAATTTCTGAAACAAAGCAGAAAAACAAAGAGCACAGGTTATACTTAACACGTGTACAAGCGAGAGACAGATGTATGATTTCTGCAAAGCAAACAAAGTTGTAAAACTAAGAGGTTAACCCAGCTGACTTTGTGTGGATCCCTGACACACAAAGTTCAGGAAAAAAACATGTACTTCAAAATACATACAAAATACATCAAACACCTTCAAGTGTTAACAGAACCTGTTCGGGGAAGGCTAGTTTTTCCACCCTAATGACTAGCTACTGTATCGAACAAGCAAACTGTTAAGAACCACAACTGTGGGACTGGTATACATTTCCTTTAATTTTTACACTTTTTACATGTTTTTACAGTAGGTTAATAGTGACATATTTTTTCCACTTTTATGATTGTACAGTTTTTGCAGTGTTAAGTTATTGTGTTGGTGAAAACGTCCCAGGGAAGGGAACGTCGAAATAAGAGACTGTTGTTGGCCAACTGAAAAGAAGTTTATCAGCTTTTCAAAGAGGAATCAGATACTAAAATGGGGAAGTCAAAGTTTGCAGCACTCAAGCCAATGCAAGTTCTGCCAATGTCGATGAGAGATCAGGATGTTTGCATCTGCAAGTATCATGAAAACATCGAGCTTCTTATAATTATATATATTAATTATATTAATTGTATATTAATTATAGTTAAGAATAAGAAAACTCATTCCAGTACCTCCAAAAACAGCAGACAAATTTCGCGTTGTACTGTTTGCAGTACTGAGAAAGTAAAGTGTGCTGACAGGGACTGCGCTCAGTGAGGTGATAGCGCACTGAATGAAATGTTCAGTGAAAGCGATGATGAATCATCAGTATCTTACTACCACTGCTGTGGCTTATTTCTCGAAATGCAGAGAACAGTCAATCACAATTCATTTCTGATGAAACATGCCAGACAAAACAAGTGAATATGCCTTCAATAGAGCAAGTTCTTGAAAGTGTGAAGACGTTCACCACTATTGAGTTGGGAGTGATGACGCAGGCTCACAGTTTTGAGAATCGTTACAACCTAGCAAGTCTGCTCTACCATGAGAAAAAACTTTGGCTGTGAAGCTGATTGGCGTTTTACTGAAATTGCCCAAGGTAAAGGCCCATTTGATGGAGTGGGGAGTGCCTCGAAGAAAGAAGTTTGGCGAGCAATCATGCAAGGAAGGATGGTTGTCAGAAATTCACCAGGTTGCCCTGAAATTATGTCCACATATCAACTTAGTCTCTGCTCCAGGTCATCGTGTTAGTACAGAAGCTGCAAATCTAGCTTGTACATGTAGGTAGGAATCTGCAAAGCAATTTCTCAACACAAACCACCCATTAATTTGCAAAGGTCAGTGATTCAACTGTCATTACTCCCGGTGTCTCCATAAAGACCCATGCAAACAACACATTTTGTTTTAAGCCCCTTGCAGGTCTAACTTTGATCCATACCACAAGTGAAAGAAAAAAAGCACAATTCCAGAGCCCCTTTTATCGCTACCTTTGGCTTGCCAGAAAATCTTGTTGCTACCATCAGCAATTCCTCATTTTTTCCCTTCAGCCCCACAGAAGTCCAATAAAAACAGCTATAGCCGGCAGTTTTATCACTTTCAAAAGGAACAAGATTATTGACCAGCAGATTCGAAGGACTTCTGAGTGGGTCATCCACTATCTAGAAGAATTTCCTCTCTAACTTGGTCATTGATACTTAATTGAAAGTTCTTCAATCAACAAGCAAAGCAGAAGGACTAAATGTTGAAACCTTTTCCTGGGAAATGTTTGAAAAGGGATTTGTGAAGACGCCAACTAAAGCTTTTCTAAGGACGAGAAGCCAAGCTGTTGCAACAAGATTATACTGTGACGTGCAATCATATGGGAATTTAGTCATTTGTTTCTGCTGGTAGTTAATCCCAAGCAAAGATTTGTAGCAGTGCTAGACCAGCATGGCTGGAAATCAAGTAAACCCAAGTGCAACAACCTCACTGTGAAAGAAGTTTAGCTTCTTCAAAGTGTTGACCGCATCCTCAACATCAATAAATGGAAGTCTGTCACCAACAGTCAAAACAAAATGGCTCAACAAGGCAATGCTTTTGACTGTGATGATTTTGTTTTCTTTTACCCAAGGTGCAATATCAGCAAGGGGCTTATGGTTCAGCAAGTGATATTCCCGATTTCCGGAGGTACATGATCCTAGAATTACAAGGTTTATCTATGCCTTCTTTGTTACGATTTATTTGCTGCTAACTCTTATCGTTACCTAACTATACAGCATATTTTGTAATTAAGAATGACTCATGTTTATCTTCGTGTTTACGTGTATTTGCATTTGTATTTGCATGTATTTCTATTTGTACTTGTACTTGTATTTATGTTTATTTGTGTAACTATTTGTATAATTACTTAAACTTTCAAATAATTATAATTGTATTACCGACAGACTCTTTTTTATGTTATATTATTGGTCTGACTTCCTGGTACTTTGACCCTTATGGTTATTAAAGGAAGCCAGTACCCTTTTTCCATGCAACTTAATTATGGAATGAAGGGTGTAGCAATGAACATAAATCAAGCTCTCAGACTCTTACTTCCTCTAGAATATATATGTAAGTGTTTGAGTTTCAACATTGTAGGGACACATGAATTCTGACAGTGGTGCAGAAAATGAACAAAAGAGACACCACCATCTCAAGCAGTACAAGGTTTGTGAGAATACAGCGACGTCACCGAAGTCAAGGGAAACACTCGTGTTTTCTCAGACTCAGAAGGTTTTGTGATACTCCAATTTATTGAGTCAATTTTATGAAAGGACATGTTCGATATATTGTTTTGAACTAAATAAATATGTAAAATCGAGGCTATTTTCAATAGGGGGGTCAGTCAATTGAGCAACTGATCAGAGGAAGACGTGGAAGGTTTTCCAACGAAGAAATGGAGCTTTTTCACACAAAATGAGTCAAAGGTTGTTGTCATACGCTTGTTTAACGCACGTCCATTTTTAAAGGGCTTGTTGTAAGAACGATTGGAGGTTAAAGCCAAAGGAATTGTTTTCCGTTGGTTTTGGAGACTAAAAGATTGAGAAGTAGGAGAAATTGTCAACCTCTGGATCTCGGAAACCGTGATAGAAACACCGAAGTTGAGTGTGTTAATTGGATGTGTTAATAAAGTGAACTCAGTTTGATTTCACAGTTTGCAGTGCGGCAGAATCATAAAAATTGTGCTTAGCTGGACCTTTATAATTTTACTGCAAGCGTGTTTATGCTGTTGATTGCAATTATTCGTCATCATGTGTTTCTTTTTTTTTCTTCTCTAAAACTTTGTTAAAATATTTTCCAATGAAGAAAGTGATAGCGAATTCATTTCCAGTGAAACATCTGTTTTGGATCTCGAAGACGACCACTTTGAACAACTGTTTAGCCATACTGACAGCGAGGAGGAGTTCCGAATAACCTGGTTTGGTCTTGGAATGTAATTCAACAGGGTTTGTCAGAAACTTGAACTGACTGTTGGCCTCGAAATTCAGCTGCCAGAAAATAGCAAAGCAATTGATTTCTTTTCAATTTTCTTCACCGAAGAACTGATTGCAATGATTGCCAACTGCACGGACAAGAATGCGAAAGCAACGAAGCGTGGTGCCAACTGGGAGTCGGTGACAGCCACCGAGATTAAAACATTTATTACTTCTGTGAATCATTTCCAATGATACGGTTGTTCTCCCCCGAGACGAAAGAATTTTTCTCTCAAGAGTTGATGCTAGCTTATTTCATTTGCCAGGAGTTCAATCACCTTTACGATCACGGAAGCGCAATTATTTTGCAATGAAGCAGCAGCATATTTTTTGTTGACCCAGGTCACGCACTAACACCAGTTATGACTTCGGCCTGTGTCAAATTATCTGGTTACGAAATTTTGACTTTCTGTGACAGTTTCTGTTGTAAAAAGCTGTTAAATGGGTCAGCAAATATGTTTCGTCAACTGCTGGACAAAAAAAACTGTTTAATAAGGTAATTGTGACTTGCTTCATTTTTTGCATTTGTGTATAAATTATCAGAACTGCCGATCGAGCTTCACAAAATTTTCGATTTTCAACATAAAATTACTTCATGTCAGTTAAATGGATTTTGTTGAAATTTGCTTAGAAAGAAAGAACATCATATCACATCAATGCAGCAATAAAGTTGTTCTTAAACAAAATTCTTCCTTTTTAATATGTGTATTTTCACTTCCAAACAAAGGTGCTCATACTTGAGACAATGGCTCAAAAAGACCGGTGTCCTGGGCACAAACTGTCTTGAAACGCGTGGTGGTGAAAGGGTTAAGTTTATTTTTCAGTTACAGTTGAAGCTTTGTAAAGAAGGGGGGATGTGATGATTACTTCCGCCCGAGCAACCCCCAAGTGATTCCTGGGGCAAGCGAGCTTTGTTATCAGGCCACCATGCTTTCTGGGTGACCAGAATGTTCTGTTTTCACTCGAGTTTGATTGAAGGACGTTACATTAATCTTTTCATAAGCAACTCTTTCCCTAAATATACACGGTAGAATGCCCCAAGTATATTATTTTAATCATTGTTTCTATTTCTGAAGTTTCAATTATCTTTAAGCAGACAGATTTGCACTGTTTTTCTTGGCCGAGCTTGAATTGGAGTGCAAACATCAGCACTAAAACCCCTTGTATTAATTTCTTTCCGTTTTTCAGTAGAATAGCACTATGGCTGAGGAGAAAAAATGTATGGACGGTGCCGGAGCTTCACGAAGCGGTGCAACAGGCCTACACACCAAGATCAGAAACACGCAACGTTGAAATTAATTATGACATTTCAGAATGGCTAAGCCCACACATTATAAATGGATTACGGTCACGGTCACGGTCACGGCGGCCGGTCACGAATTTAGCCTGCTCCCGAGAAACTTAACATTCTACACTTATTTCACATTTCTGAAACATGACCAGAGGCGGCCAAACCACCAAACTGAGAAAGGAAAACGAGGAACTGATGACGGAGCTTAAACAAGCCAAAGAGAGCTTGCAAAAGCTCTCTGAAGTTGTGTCAAGAAACAATCAAAGCCCTGGACAAGATGGCGCGTGCAGCGTGACGAGAGAAACTGAAAAGTCAGTGGAATTCTTGAGCGACCAGTACGACCAACTAACTGCCTTCAGAAATAAAGCTCAGAAGAAACTAAAAGAGATTAGTGCGTGGCTGGACAACATAACATTTAGATGACAAGCAATTAGTGATGCCATCGATGATATAGTCGATTACAGTTATCAATATAACATGAAGATTGTGGGTGTGCCAGAGGCCAACGAGAAAGAAAGCGCAGAAACAACGGCAAACTTCTGCATTAAGTTATTTCATGCTCTCGGAGTTAAGGATATATCCTTGCAGGATATAGACATTGCTCATAGAGTTTCGTCTCGCAGAGACACAAACCGGCCCAAACCCATAATATGTAAATTTGTCAGGAGAATGGCGAAACAGAAAGTTATGTCAGCACGAAATGAAGTCAAGAAAATACAACCTTCCCAACTAGGTTTTCAGAAAGATTTGATATCAAGCCTTGGTTTGTATGATCACCTGTCCCCTCGCCTCCAAACGTTATTCTATGAAGCCAAGAAATTCAAAATTGCAAATGAGTACAAGTTCTGTTGGACTAAAAACGGAGCCGTATTCCTGCGTGAATCAGATACATCGCACATCAAGAGATTAAACAAGCTACAGGATCTAATAAGTCTTCAAGAGTGATGGTAAACCGAGACACAGTCGACGAGACTATACAGCCACAGGAAAGTATATTTATTGATCTAAACTTCTTTGTTATAGCTTTAAACTTGATAGCTAAAGATGTCCTGAACGGTCCTAAATGCTATCCGCTCTGTTGAGTGAAATTATTTAGCACTCGTAATTTATTCAAGTTTTGTTTATGATAAATCTAAGAAAAACTCTGGAAAGAGCAAATAGAACTTTTTTTAAAAGAACTGCCTTATTATGATTGCAAGAATATAGCTGCCGCTCATCCATCATATAATAGTAATCTACCGCTTAGCTGTCACACGAGGAATCAACTTGATAAATTTAAGAGCCTTTTTGACCTTGATCTTTTTAATCTGAATGTTCCTATTGATAATCATACAAATTTAAACGAAAATATCAACTGCAGCTTTAGATGTAGGTACTTCACACCTCATAATTTTGCCCTTAAGGCAAATGCTCTGCCTCATTCTAATAAAAATGATTTTTCCGTTCTCCACAATAATATTAGAAGCTTAAGTAAGAATCTTGATGACTTTCAATCTCAGTTACTTTATGAACTGAATACTAATTTTAGCATTATTGGCGTTACTGAAACAAGGATAGTCAAAGAGAAACCTTTAAATTTCAACCCAACAATTCCAGGTTATAATTTCGAATTTGTACCAACCCCCCTATCAGCGGGAGGTGTTGGATTTTATATAAAAGAATCATTCTCCTACAGAATTCTTGAAAACACATCCAATGCTTCTTTTCAGGCTCTATGGTGTGAAATTGAAATGGATAAACAGAAAAATATTATCTGTGGAGTGGTTTATCGGCAACACAATAATCCAGAAAGTTTTCTTGAATACTTAGCAGACACACTTGATAATTTTAGCTTGCAGAACAAAAACATTGTCCTAGTGGGAGATTTCAATATAGATCTTTTAAAAATTGAAAGTTGTTCCTACAGCCAAAAACTTTTCCAAAGCTTACAAAGTCTCTCTCTCCTCCCAGCTATAGATAAACCAACAAGATCGCATGGAAGATCTGCTACCATAATTGATAACATATTTCTTAACAACTTTGACAATCTTGTTCTAGGGGGTAATGTTGTATCGGATGTTAGTGATCATTTTGCTCAGGTTTGTATTCTCTCATCTTCTAATAACTACACTCCTGACACCAAATCCCCTAGGCGGGACTTTTCCTCTTTTAATCCTGATCAATTCAAACACGAACTTAAATACCTAAATTGGTCTACGAGTTCAGATCCTGATTGTTGTTTTAACACCTTTTACAACAAACTCAATAAATTAACTAACAAACATGCACCCTTTAAAAGACTATCCAAACGCCAATGTAGGCAATTTGCGAAGCCATGGATTACAAAGGGCTTGATTATTTCAATACGCAAGAAAAATAAGCTATACCTTACTGGCCAACAAGATGAGTACAAACGTTATCGAAACAAATTATCAGCTCTGATTCGTTTAAGCAAAAGAAATTACTACTATCATTATTTTGAAGCAAATGTCAACAACATGAAACAAACCTGGAAAGGGATAAATAGTCTAATATCCAATTCTAGAAAGAAATTAAAGCAAATAATGGCTATCAGGAGGACTGATAATAGCCTATCTACAAATGTGACTGAAATACCTAATTTGCTAAACAATCATTTTGCTACTATCGGAAAAAAGCTTACATCTAGCCTTCCACCCTCCAAACAATCCTTTTCTGATTACTTGCCAGGTCATCAAATTGCCAATTCCTTCTTTTCTGACCCAATCACTCCAGCTGATTTAGTTTCTCAAATAAATGCCTTGCCTTCTAATAAGGCATATGGCCTTTACTCTTTTCCAGCTAAAATCCTAAAATGCTGCAAGCATGCTATTAGTGTTCCTCTCGCTGATATCTTTAACCTATCCGTAACAAAAGGTAAATATCCTACTAAACTCAAACTTACCAAAATAATCCCTATATTTAAAGAAGAGGATGAAACCTGTGTTAATAACTACAGACCAATCTCTTTGCTATCTATCTTTAATAGATGTTTTGAAAAAATTATGTACGAAAGGCTTGTCAAATTTATCTCCAAAAACAATATTTTGACTAATTCCCAATTCGGCTTTAGGGGTGGCCATAACACTCAACATGCAATTTTAGACATTCTAAACGAAATACATAAAAACATGAACATTACAACAAATATATTTGTGGAATCTTTATAGACTTAAAAAAGGCATTCGACACTGTTGATCACTCTATCCTCCTAAGTAAACTGCATTTCTACGGTATTCGAGGAATTGTAAATGACTGGTTTCGTTCATATTTATTTGATCGCAAGCAAACAACCTCAGTTGGCAATTTTGTATCTGATAGCCATATAACAGAGTGTGAAGTCCCCCAAGGCTCAGTCCTTGGCCCGCTCTTATTCCTACTATATGTCAATGACATTGTAAATTCTTCAAAAAAAATTCTCTTTCCATCTATTTGCCGATGACACTAGTATCATCTATGCACACAGAAACCTTCACCAGCTTGAAAGGATAGTAAATTCTGAGCTACTACAAGTCAGTAACTGGCTTCAGGCTAATAAACTAACCCTAAATTTTAAGAAATCAAATTATATGATTTTCCGTCCTTATCAAAAGCTTCTTTCATATCTTCCTATTATCAAAGTCTATGATCCCATCCTTAATAAATCTCAAGTCTTGGAAATGAAGAACTTTGTAAAATACCTTGGGATCCTTATTGACTTTGATCTATCCTGGAAAAATCACATTGATCTCATTTGTCAAAAAATCAGCAAGACATTAGGCATTTTAGCTAGACTGAGACACTCAATTCCCCTCAGCCCTCTTCTGAAAATTTATCAAGCTCTCATTACTCCTTATCTTAACTACGGAATCTGTGCTTGGGGCTCTGCATGCAAGACCTACATAAACAAGCTACTTGTACTACAGAAGCGCGCTTTGCGCCTAATATATTTCAAACAGACTAGAGATCATGCTGTCCCCCTCTTTATTGATTCCAATGT
>JAOBYF010346648.1:0-16737 GCA_025403605.1 Parazoanthus darwini
GTTCATTTGCTGAGGTGGTGGAATGGTGAGGGGAGGGTGGTGGGGGTATCTGCCCCACATAACACATTCTGATGCAGCCTCATGATTTTTTCACAGATTGCCCTTGGTGAAATAGTGTTACTCATGTAGGACTTGTGTGCATTTTGGGGGCAATTTGAGGCCATTTAAGACGAGAAAGAGGGGGAACTCTTTGCAGCCTTTTTTGCTCTAAATGGCGTAAAACTGCACTCAATACATGTATGTGTGCACAACACCACCGGTATTTGGTGAACTCAAGATAAGTAAACTTTATTCAAACAATAATAGCAATATTTTATGGATTTTTGAGAAATGTGTAAATTCCCCAAACAAATTCTCATACATGTAATAGCCCTCTAGTTTGCAAGTGTCATACTATCAGTATACTGTGAGCTTGGTCTGCCTGTGGTTTGATGCCAAAGAGATGAGGTTTTATTCACTAATCAAAGGGCTCTTTCAGCTAACTCATTCATGCTTTAGCAATGAAATGATGTGGGGAATAAGGTCCATGCTGCCTACATCATTTCATTTCTAAAGCATGAGCGAGTTTATAGCTATTAAAAAACAAACAGGTTTACACTTAGTCTTAATCCATTTGTGGGTTTCACCTAAAAAAAACCCAGTCTTTTCTTAAAACTCACTGTTAACAAACTATCCGCGTAACTCGATTTCAAATACTGTAACTTCTAGAGGTAAAAGCATACGATCACCCGTGTCTTTCTTTGCGAGCATTAACACACATTCCTACGAGCACTGTCCTGGAACAATGTTTTTGACAAACAAAAACTCACATCACACATGCATTCTTTCACTGTGTAAACTTACCGTGTACTCGCCACGCTCTTTAAATAACTCACCACGTAATATTGCCTCATTGAAAGAAACGCGCTTTGTTAGCGGAGTTTCAAGTTGGACAAAATGCATAACTCCGCGCTCCAGAATTTCGGATATGTTGTAAAGATTCCACTGCATATTTCCTTCCGCGGCAGCCGCCATTGTTCAGAAAGTGCGTGGGGACTGCGTCGGGTAAGGGACGGACCAATAGAAAACTGACAGGGGAAGGGAGGGGAATTCTACGCCAATCTTTTTTGATGAAACCCGCTGCAGCCTAAAACCACCCTTTGAAGACAAACAAACCGGATGCAACGCAGGCTAATGCAGCAACTGTTTTGATGTTTAACTTTCAAAACGCTTGCTATGTATATGATATATTTATGTTTGTACATTTACCTTTCCTTTTACACAAATGACTTTCAACCTAAAAAAGGAAATTTCATATCACGGTTATTTCAATTCATATTTTATACATTCGCTAAAGTTCTGTACCAAAAGGATGTAGAAAGTTTGGCTTTGATTATTTGATTCATAGTACAACACAATAAGTAATCACTGAAAGTTTTAACTTGAAAAACTAAACAATTTTATAGAAATAAACGACAAAAACATAAAACATGCAAAGATTACTTGTAAAATTTGTAAAGATTTTAAACCATAGCACAAGTTTCAACTTTGTTCAATTCAATCTTAAACGAGTGTCCCCCGTCATCATGGATGATTTTCACGAGGGCTCTCTAGCTTAACTGATCTGTAAAATTTCACAAAGAATGAAGTTGTTACAGCTACCCCTAAGACAGCTAGTAACCGAGCTGCGATATCGAATCAAGTCTCCGAATGTTCATTTTATTACAAGCACTACAATCTTATTTTTTTTGAAAAGGACCTTTTTTTAAAAGGCCATGAGGCTGATACTTGCGCAAAATTTAAATCTAAATCTAAATGCTTAATCTACAAAGGGACTGAGCCTATCACTGCAGATAAGTGTAGTGCTGGTGCAAACAAAAATTAAAACATGTACAACAATTGTGCTGGTGATGTAAGCTCCAACCAGTTAAAAAATTAACTAAAACTTAGTTGAAATTTTTTGGGGATATTTGCCCAAAATTAAGAACATGCAAAGAACAAACTTGAGGCTGAGGAGAATAACAAGTACAAATTCACAGAAATAGTTCATTTTTTCACTGTTGTTTGTTTCTTTTCCGCAAACCAACTAGTTATATATAAGTGTAGGTGTTACTGCTAGTGTTCGTTGCATGTAAAATTGATTGCAATTATAACACTAGAAGTGGCTGCGGGGAATATATCTTTACATAAACCGAGTGTCAGGTCTGAGCAAAAGTATATTTGGTACACATGCTAGTTTCCGCTTCCAGCTAGTTTGTACTAGTGTACATTTTACATCCCACTACGTGTACTAACTGATATATGTAAGAATATTTTAAGAATATTTGAAAAAAGACTGTACCCGATGTAATGCTGAGAAGCTATCAAACCGAGTGCTGAAACACTTTCTTGCAATCTAAATAAGTATAAGCCAAGCTGATGTTTTGCCTTTTGATTGATATTAATAGTAAAGACTTTTAAAACTTTTAAACTTTACAAAGGTGAACCTGTACTCAACACAGGTGAACAAACAAATGCAACAGTTCCAAAAAGATATCTGCTTTGGACCAACGCCAGCCTTTGACTCTATACTACTGTTCGCTTGCTAACACAGACATAACTCGCTCTCGGGCCTGTTGCTGCCGAGAGTTACATTACAAATTCATTTTCTTGACTTTTAAAGCAAGAGCTTACTTCAGATGTATGTCAAGTGCAGTTTTTTTCACCGCAAGCTGTTTTTTATTCGGCTAGATGTATACTCTGTATGTCATCCGGGTACAAGTCGTGTGAGCCCGACAAGAACAGGTGTCCATAAAAGAAAATAGCTTAGGCGTGAATTTGAGCCCGCATTACACAAGTCAGATATACAGCAGTAGATCTCACATTTCTTTGACTTGTCTAAGACACATTCGCGTCTGTTGCACGTGTCGCACTCGAAATGACGCCCGCACCCCTTCTCGTATTTCTGTACAATAGTTACATTGTCATCTTTGTATTCCCAGAAGAACTTGTTACAACGGTTCAGCGGATACTTGCACAAGTCTGAAATACTGTTTGCCATACAGTCGTCCCAAGACTTGTCGCTCTTGCAAAAGTAATACCGCCACGCTTCCGCTTGGGAAGATAAAAAAGATAATTAATTAGCACTGGTGCATCAAACTTGGTGCATGGTAGTAGCACAGACAGCCCAAGCTGTAAATTGTTGCTGGGGTTTTTTGGTCAGACTTATAGACTTTGTATGGGGACAAATACGACTTCACCATGATATTGTAGAAAAAACAACTAATGCTTGCTCGCCATTTTGTTTTTCGCATTTTGTCATTTCTCTATCGCCTAGGCAATTTGGACGAGTTTCCATGATGGAGTTTCCCTGACTGAAATCTTGTTTAAATTACCACGTAATGACCCAGAAGATACAGAAATGACACAATGAGCTACAAGGAAATAAATATATATATGTTGACCAAGCTTTATTTGTATATTTTGTACCCTTTTTCTATGTTATCGAGAAGTTGGAGAATATTGGAGAAAGATCTTTGTAAGGGACCACGAGTCCTATTATCTTTTGTCCATGGAACTTCACTAGGTCCCTAAATGTTTGTAAATAAATAAATAAATAAATAAATAAATAAATAAATAAATAAATAAATAAATAAATAAATAAATTTTCTTCAACCTTGGGTTTAGTTAATTATAAGAGCTTAGATGAGGTTTGATTATCTGACATTAACTCATTTCCGCGCCGGAAGACGAAATTACGAAAACTAGAAACTGACGCACTTGTCCATACCGTAAACAAACAAACTCGCGTTGAACAGTTGTTCTGGCCTGTATTCCCCTAAAAAGATTTATACTCTTCATTAAGAAAATTCGTACTACGCAACAAAACATGCGCAGTAACGTTACTGCCCCCATTTAAAGGCCTGAATCAGATTCCCGGCGTCCAATTGGACGACAATCTCTAGTTAACAAAAGAAATAACTGCATGAAACTAAAGTAAAGACGAGGACAATGACGGGAAAAACGTTTAGTGTCTTGGTGTTTAAGTTCTTGGATAACAAGTAGGAGCATAATCTGACAGGAAAAAAATCTGTTCATACTAAGTAAGAAGTCCGAGGTTTTGTGGGATTCCAGTACTTTAAAACCCTGAAGTAGCAACAGAACAGTGTAGCATCAGGATTTCTGGTAGAGAAAAAACTTAATCCCAATAGTACATTTAAGGTGAAAGGGTGACTGACCTGCTGGAATGAGGTCTCTTTCAGGGTCTGCGGCCCCCTCTCCATCATCTGGTGCAATGGCTCCAGCACAGCAAACATTCCTTTGACGTTTCCTTCGCCAAAATACAACCGCGAGGCTTCCTCCAGCCCCTCGTGCCACAACTCGTGCCACAGGATAGCCACGCGTATCAACTCTTCACTAACCTGCACGGGGAGACCCAATAAAGATTCATAAGTAAGAGCTAATAGAAGTGTACAAGCTCTCTTGTCTGCGCGTGGTGCACCGCTCAAAAAAACAGGAAACATCTGGATGAAATTTTACGTCGGACATTCACCCTTAGAGTGACGCTGCGTGGATTTGATGCATGCTTAGTTTGGAGGCCAGCTCCGTTGTTTGCCTTCTCATCATTGATGGAAATGTTACAAATAAATAAATAAAACGTCCGGCGTCCCCCCAACGTAGAGCTCTCATGAAACTTGCTCCGAGTACCGTGAAGGAGGGTACAGCGAAGGAGAGTAGTTTCAATTCTGCTACAAAATCAGAACCAGAAATACCCTAAGTAAGAAAGGGAGATGACGCACAACAATCTACCTAATCCCCTACTTCGGACCAGTGGCAGAATGAGTGATTAAACTCATGACTGACGTGTCGGGAGATATTATTATTCACTGCTTATCAACGGTACAACTACCCGGCTGGTCTGGGGAATAAATTACCTTCAAACATTTAAATGAATCAAGTTCTTCTGTGACCTCAACCAGATTGATTAATATACTTCAGTTTCTGATAAATAAGATATTACATGAACCAAAACATTCGGAATAAGCAAGCAAACAATAGTGTGATTCAGAGCATCAATAGCACATTACCATCATGGCCTGTTGTACCAGCTGTGGACTGTGCTCACACATGTTCTTAAGGATCTGATTAGCTGCACTGTGACGCGCTGTGCTGGCTGACTTGGAAGCCACAGTCAGGGGGTAGATAAGCGCCTGTATCACACACACAAAAATATATCTTAGTTCATAACACACAGTTTCACTATTCCTGGTGAAGATACATTGTCAAATATAACATTTTACAAGCTAAAAGATGTTCAAGTCAAACTTGAGGCGAGATAAATGTGCAATCTTACAAAATAGTGAAGGCGTAATATAGTTATGTTCCTCCTAAAATGTTGTGCAATTGGTCTGGGACTTAATGTTTGCAGCTGTCATGCGTAACTGCTAAGGGGTCACTATGGGAGCGAAATACACGCAACTCCGGTTTACCTGGGGGTGCTGTTTCCCAATATCCGTCAGTAGCTGGTGTATCAACCGACCAACCAGCTGCCGGGGCGTGTCTATCCGGGCAATGAGTTGAGGGATCACCTGAAGGGCAACATCAATTTTAATCTTCTTTATATAAAGACTAAAAAATAGAAAATTCTAACTTCCGAGAAAACGAAACACCAACGATCGAGCTGTGAAACAGCCCTCTAAACATCTTCAGTGTTAGTCAACGCTCATGCAGAAATCTCAGAACGACTCGTACTGAAATTGGAGTCTTCAGCAAAACGTTTGTTCCGCACCCTCCATCAAACGTGTCGTCAATGCACCCCGGTCAACGTAATTCAACCAGACAAGTGTTAAGGACGTTAAAATGCAAACACAGTACAACTTTCAACACTGAACGTGGGAAGAGGGGTACAGCATATATGTTTTTTTTCCTAAACAACTTTAGTACCGGACATGTTGATCTGCTGGCATTTAGTTATACTCACTTACCTGAAGCCACGTGTCAATCTGAATTGTCTTGATTCCTTCTACAAGCGCCTCATACACATCTGGCCAGTGACCGTAGTCAAACCACAGGGTCAGGAGCCTGAGGAGGACACCAGTTGTTCGTCATGTTGTGTAAATTCTAAATGCGACTCATCTCTTCATCTAACTCGATACTTATTTAACACGTAAAGATACTTCTTTTAACTTAAAGATACTTCTTTGATACATTCGGTTTAACTTAGATTTTAAATAGTTAGTTTTGGGTACTACGACCTTAAGGGAAAGTACGGTCAGTTTACTTGTAATTGCATGCGCATCCTATTAATCAAAGTGATGTTGCTAAGGCTTTTTTAGGATTTGCGCTTCTGCAACGATTTCAGGTAACATTGGCCGTCCATTTCTCACTGCTTTCTGTTTTTAGTTTCTATTTCAACTAGTCTAAAAACAAAAAACGGTCGGCTCCTTTACTTTAAAAGTTTGAAACAAACATTTACCCTGTTGTGGACTCGCCCCATTAAACCTTTTTCTACTACGGGTGAAACTTTTATTTGTATAATAAAGATAAAAACGAAGGAGAATTATGGAACATACAACTACGCCATCTTTTACGTCGCTACAGTAGTTCCAAATCATGATGATATTTACGAATATCGCTTCAAACGTTTTATACCTCTCTTTACTGTGAACAATATCAGTATTTGCATGTTCGGATCTGCCGGGTTTATGGAAACAGAATTTGACTGATGGCAGCGTTAAACAAACTACAGTACAACAAGGATAGCAGTATTAATAGGTATTGTCTCGACTCTCACCTCAGAGTATCCTGCAGAGAGTTATCACTAGAAAGTGATATAGATCTGAAGAAGCCATGGCAGGCTGGAACAGCATAAGATATCACCGGGTTAATGTCCTGGGAATGCATCAAGTCACAAAATATAAAGTGTGGTTAGTAAGTAAGCATTTCATTGAAGTTTAAATTTAAACCCAGCAGCCTTGCAGCTGAATTACGATAAACTTTTACAAAATTTCTAATTAGACTAAATTATATAAACAACTATATTATACAATGTAAGTCTTAAAAATATTTTTACGCGTTGCTTGTAATAAAAGTGTTTCTAAAATCTGCTCGCAAGCAAACGCATCAAGATCTGTTACTGCTCACAAGTTGAGTTTTGTCCACAGTTTGGCTTACAAGAAAAATGAAATCCCAATCGCTACAGGACTTTGGAAGCTTGAGATTGATTTGGGAATGCAAATAAACAAAAGAAGGCCCCGAAACCCATGCGAGTTTACAATAAAAGATAATAATAAATTTGTAGAATACAGCAATTGTAAACCTTCCTTTTCTTGTATTCGAATTATTGTTTACGATGGCCCAATAAATGTTCATGGAGTTATGAAAACCCGAAAGGCTGCGATATTATTCTTATAAGATACTACAGTTGTTCTGACCCAATCGTAGATTCCAAGAGCCACTGCTATCTAAATGTGGTACACCCTCAAGGCAGCAATAACTACTTACCCAAGCTATCAAAATATTGTACATCCTCAAGGCAGCAATAACTACTTACCCCAGCTATCTAAATGTGGTACACCCTCAAGGCAGCAATAACTACTTACCCCAGCTATCTAAATGTGGTACATCCTCAAGGCAGCAATAACTACTTACCCCAGCTGTCTAAATGTGGTACACCCTCAGGGCAGCAATAACTACTTACCCCAGCTATCTAAATGTGGTACTTCCTCAAGGCAGCAATAACTACTTACCCCAGGGGACTTTGGATGGGCAAGGATCTCCCTGGTGCTGACCGAGTCTCTGGGTGAACCGGCTTCTGAAGAGGGCTGTTGGTTCTTGTAGTACAGCACAGCTTCGAAGTTCTTGAAGGCCCAGGAGTGCCATGCCTAGAAGGAGCATAAGGGTAAAACATATATAAGCAAGTGCATTCACGGGATTGTAAATACATTTTGAAAAACCAGAACCTTTTAAGAATTTTTTAAACAAAATTTATGTTTTAACCCAACAGTGTACAACCAACTACACAATACAGGTACCTTGTACCATGGTCCGACAGTGTACAACCAACTACAAAATACAGGTACCTTGTATCATGGTCCAACAGTGTACAACCAACTACACAATACAGGTACCTTGTACCATGGTCCAACAGTGTACAACCAACTAAACAATACAGGTACCTTGTACCATGGTCCAACAGTGTACAACCAACTACACAATACAGGTACCTTGTACCACGGCCAAACAGCGTACAACCAACTACACAATACAGGTACCTTGTACCATGGTCCAACAGTGTACAACCAACTACACAATACAGGTAACTGTACCATGGCTTAACAGTGTACAACCAACTACACAATACAGGTACCTTGTACCACGGCCCAACAGTGTACAACCAACTACACAATACAGGTACCTTGTACCACAGCCCAACAGTGTACAACCAACTACACAATACAGGTACCTTGTACCACTCCTTGTCGTGTTCGGTTGATGCTGAATAGTACTGCAGGATCTGAGGAATGGTGCCCTCTGTGAAACCCTGTAGGGAGGTCTGCCAGTCGCCCAGCTTCAGATAACACCTAAATATGGGTTGAATGGCATCAAATACAACGGAATATAGCACTGTTAGATCTTGAGAGGCCAGAGACCCACAGGGTGCATCTACTATGTCTTTTTTATATATACAACGACAGGTCGGAGATAATTATCCATCAAGACATTTCAACGTAACATCGGAGGTATAAAGGCACTTGCGAATCACAAATGGGAACTTTGCCAGTTTGCAGGCTTACGGTAACATAAACTGTTTACACAAATGAAAGGATAAACCATTAAACACAACTGCACCAGGTAGCAGCAACGCTGATTTGGCTTTTCACAGGATAAACGTTCAATGATAAAAGTGGCAAAACGCTTGACAATCGATGAAAGAAGCAATTTCTAGCTACCACTAACATCGTTTCTTCTTTTATTGCAATCACAATACATGACACAGACAACACGGTTTCTAATAATCTTTAAATCTCAGATCTGTCCGATGACATATATAATTCTACATCGCATCTCTTCAATATATCCAGCTCCTCGCATTCAAGAATACCGTACTTCCCTGAACATGTGCTCCAGAACTCGCTCTCTCCTTACTGTCTCAAGATGACACAAGAACGAAAACTACGTCACAAAACGAGCCCACGATACCTTGCCAGCAGTTTGAGTAGTTCTTCTCTCTTCTGGCCATCATCTGTCGGCGATAACGACTGTAGCGCCTGCTCGTGGAGAGTGGTCTGAACGAAGTGTTGGAGATGCTGAAATGCATCGTCCTTGGTGCAGATTTAAAGAAAGAAAAAGTGACGCAACATCAGTTGTTGATGTATGGCCGACACCGCGAGTGATGGTTTTCACATGTACTACCCAAATATGTTTAGCAAGGAATGTTTACGTCTAGATAAATATAAGTGAGAACATAACAAATTTCGAAGAAAATATTCCAGATACTCTAGGTGGAAATAATCGTTTTCAGACTTTATAAGCTGACCTACTAAGTCACATGCCTTGAATAAGAGTCGCACGCGTCGAAAGTATTTCACACGGTTATGCACTGAATCTTCTAATTCACTCCCTATAAACTCGTACGTTTGTAGGCATTTCCTTTTAAGTAATTCCAGTAAGTTATGGCCATAGTCTCACCTTCTGTCCTTCTCTCCACATGTGATTCATGTACGCGAAGGTGACCTGAGGGTACGTGGTTGGCAGGGGCTGATCCGTGTGCTTAGAAGGGTCACTGCCAAGCAACATGACCAAGGTCTTGTGACTAAGGGCCAGTCGCCCGCTCTTCCTGCAGAGGCTGGAGTACTTTAGCCAAGACTGCATGTCTTCCTGGGGGGTTAGCACTAGCGAGCGGACTTGCAGTATCTTCTGCCAATCTTCGACAACTTTTTGACAGCCCTATACATACGAATAGTTTCATCATCAGGTCTTAAGACAAGTAACTGATGGAGAAGCCAAGTTTCAGGAGACATTCTGTTGCAGATAACATTCACTTGCATAAAAGGTCACCCCATTCTAATTTAAAACTCGCCGAAACTTCGTCTGGTATAAACAATTTCTGATTGTCAATGACTCCTTTATGTGCCCGAAACTACATTCACTTGTACCAGCTTTACAAAGACTACGAAGGGCGAACAAACCACGACAAAAAATTTAAGCGAGAGAGCTAAAACGATTTGTACCAAACTAACAATCGTCTTAATTACAAGGACTATACGCGGAGAAACAACAATTGTATCAACGATACAGACGACGAAGAAAATAGTATATTTAATCAATATATTTAAAAAAAAGACATACGCTAGAAGTTGGCACTACAATGCAAATCTCCAGAAAAAGCAGGCAGTAGTAAACTAAATAATAGGGCTGGAACATTCCTGTAGAGTTGTGATTATACTGACTAAGTAAATCAACAATAGGTGCTTTTGACATTCTGACATCTTACCAGTAATCTCTTCCACCATGTACGCTTTATGGCTTCTTTTCTCTCGGGTACCAACTTGTACTGGATTATTTCCTCAAGCTCGGATAACATCTGTACAGACACCATGGCCTTCAAAACGAAAATTGATTGTCAGAGACCAGAAGCCACTTCCTTGCCAGCAGAACAAGAAGTGTTGAAGGTGTACAAAGTGTGTTGTTCCTTACCCCATAAGCCCGATTGTAGCTTTCACCAGCTCTTGCAGTCAGTTCTGTATCGAGAAGGTCTCTAGCAGCATCGATGCACTGAATTTAAAGACGACAAGAAAACAATCAGACAACAGACAAGAGGTGAATGAAAACTTGTCTAGTTTCTTGTTCTGAATAAAACGAATGGTGATGTTGTTATTGATATATAGTGCTTTATCATTTACAGGCAAAAAGCTATAACTATTACGTAGACAAGATAGATAATATATTTATTATTTTAACTATTATGAAGCAGTAAAACGTCCGGATGCCCAGTTAAAACAAATACATCAATATGAAATTACAATAACAGCAACAATTCTCTTTGTTTACCCTCAGAAGCTAAGTTACAGATGAAATGAGGAAACGTGATCTATGAAAAGGATACTGGCTTCCTGTAATAACCATAAAGGGGTTAGATGATCAGGAAGCCAGACTTTGCAGAAAGAATTTACAATTGACATGATTTGGCCGGTTTTACAAAAATAATCAAGCGACACTATCACAAACACGCACAGACACATGTACAGAAACACACGATCATGTACATACAGCCTAAGATTAGCTATAATACTGCAAGCAACAGAAATAAATCATTATAACATAAAGCAACCACGACAACAGGTAAAAGTTAATAAACATTCATAAATTCCCTTTTTAAGCTTTCTTTAAATGTTTCAAACTGGACTGTTTAGTGTCTTCTCCAACTGAATTCCATAATTTGGGGCCATTAAACTTAATATTAAAAAGGTCATAATTGGTTCTTAGAATGATAGACACAATCCTATCGACTGTTACATACCGCCTGTGCTTGCTGGAAATGATCTTGATGAAGAGCGAGGGCGGCTCTGTAGAAAGCTCCCTCCTGAGTCTCTCGGGGAATCATGCACGTGTACTCCTCCATACTGTCCCAGTAGCCTGCAGGAGGGTCACGTGTACGTGACACACGATAGTCATTAGTAATTGTTAATAATAATAATAATAGCAACAATAATGAAAATGATGATTACAATAATAATAATAATAATAATAATAATAACAACACTATTAAAGGTTTATAAGCAGCCACCTCACTACGTGCGACCAAATATATCAAGAAATTATGAAACGCATTTTTTGCAGCCTCAGCGTTTTGCCTACAAGACCCTTCACGTTGTTTCACAGATTTTGAAAGCAATTAATCGCTTTAAATCAAGGATGATCCAGTAGAAAACATTGTATTGGATATTTAATGACTTTTCGACTTTCAAATCCCGTTCGAACCCCCAGTTACAACGAAAATCAAGTGTGCAAATGAGCAAAACAAGAACTGATTATAGCCTTTGATTTACTCTTAAAGTAGGGAATATTTATTGTTTTTAAAGGGTGCGTCATTCTAAGTTATTTCGCGATGGAACACCTCGTAGACCATTTGTTCAACATCAATGGTTTTAAACTCTTACCCAGCCCCCACGCTGCAGCAGCCGCCATTCGTGCCATCTGTTGCCGTATCTCATCGCTGACCTTCGGCCATTTCTCACAAGCCAGGTGATGGAGTTCACCCCTGCAACGTCAATACAAAAAGTAAGTAGTTTGGCATTAAACGGAATAGGCGGAAATACTTTTTAAAACGACTTTGCAAGGACATTTTAGACGTAAGACCAAATAAATCAACAAGTTACGAAAAGGCATTGCTTTTAACATCGGAGTTTTGTTTAAAGAACCCTTCCGGAAATACAAATGGAGGAATTCTTAGGACTATGCGCACTCTGTCAGATGGGTTACCAAGTTCTCCAAACGATTTAAAAAAGGAGTATTAACGGGGATAAGTAAGAACAGTCTAGGACCTGTTGTATTTGTAAGGGTTGACACACTGGCATAAGCTTAAACAGCCGGGTATTGTAGGTCTTTCAAAAGATCTGAACTAGACTCAGGGGTAAGAGTTTGACTCTACTTTGAAGAAGACTGAGTTGGAATTTCATTCATTCATTTGCAATCACGGAAAAGGGTTTTCTGTTTCTTATAGGCAAAAAGGCAAGAAAACTTCTAAATACTACACTCCTGAATAATCATAACTCTGTTATTTTAACGATATCCTCGATTCACCTCAGAAAAAAGACACCCTTAAGGTATTTCGATAATTTTCAGTAATTTTCGTACCATTCTCCTAAGGCCTCGAGACATCTCATTCTTCCTAAACTAAGACTGATGTCATCTGGATCTTGCATCTGTCTCCTGTAATACGCTGTCAAAGCATTCTCCCAGTCGTGCAACTTCTCGTGCCATCCTTCCTTCACTTTCTACACAGCAAACACATTGGAAAACACAATTAGTTTGAAAGTATATTCAGGGTCCAGTTTTGATCAGTGAAATCAGAAAGCTGACAAACCAAATATAAACAAAAACCTTTCCCTTAAGATTTACTTTTACAAAAACACACACATACACACTCATACACTCACACACTTACAACTGGTATATGACTAGCGAGTTTGTAAAACTCATTAATTCTTAATCGTTAAAATTAGTGGCTTCAAGGTCTACACCAATGGTATTAGGGAGAAAACTACAGAATTAACTGTTGTAATCGCAGTCTTTTAACAATTTATAAAAGTCTTAAAATGGCCTGTTGTTCTAAAAGAAAACGCAGTGCGGCAAGTATGCAGAAGAAGATACGTATTCACTCACAACATCTGAGCTGTAGTTCTTCTGAGCGTACATCAACACTCCATGTGCTGCCTCGGGCTGCTGCAACTTGTTGTTGATACTGTAGCAGTGGATAAACACAAAAAGACAAGTAAACCAGGTGCTCTTGTACCTTTCATCTCACATAACAAGATCATTAACTATCAACATGTTAGTAGATCAGTCTACCGATCAGAGGATTTGATGCACTCCTTATGATCACGTTAGTTGGAACTTTGGTTATAGGAGGCCAATTGTCGGCACTAGCGCTGCCAGCACGAGCAGATGCAATCCAAGTCTCTTCAAACTACTTGGAACGTAAGTACAGTTAAAGATACAAGACAAAAAGAAGCAATCAGCCTTGAACGGAAACACATGTTAACACTTGTTGACACAAATACCTTCACACATGCTATTATCCGTTTATATGGTAAAGACAACAACGCAAGTTGTTGAGAAAAGTTACTACATGTAACTTTTTTTCCTGTGAATCGATTGTTGAAACTAACCGTCATTTTAAAACAACTACAACACAAGTTCTGCAAGAAGTTCTTTAACTTACAATCTTGTTCATGTGGTTTTGTCTCTCACTGCGTTGTTCGATACACTTTTCGGGAAAAAGTTTACGTCTTGAGCGGGACTCAAAAAACCTACTTCTCCTTGATTACCAGTCAGACATGTTAACCACTTTTAAATTATATTTTGACAGTCTCAACTCGACAAAGCATGTTACTATCCCCTCCAACGTCTAAAACAATTCAAACAGGCAAGAACACAACAGCAGGCACGGATTTGACCCGTACCAAACACTAAAACTGACTAAAGCAAGAGAAATGAGCTACAGTTAATCTTCTTCATTTAAGGAGTTCGAATATTGATATCTTTACTTTTCCCAACAGTCCACGTTTTGCTCTCACATAATCCCTTTAGTAAGACTGTACCTGATAAGTGCTTCCAGAACTTCTGTTTTGGGACCCCTGTGGAACTCTTCTTCTTTATAATGAAGTGCTTTAGCATACGCTCGGCACATGGAAGCCTGTTCGCCCAGCAGATCATTACTCAGCGGTAGGGCTCCCTGTGAAACAAAATCAACCAATCACAAACAAACTTATGGGCAAAAACGCTCATGCGTGCGTGCTCTCTAGATAGGCAGTCAAACGAATTTACCATTCTATAACAAGGAATTCTCCAGAAACGGTTTAAAAAACTTTGATTGATGACGTCACAAGTGTGGTTCGTCAGAGTAAACATACTGAGCAATCTGTATTTTGGGTGTTATTTGGGTGCGCTCAAAGAATGGAAACAGAAGCGAAAATCCTGCAACTAAGAACCAGAAGTTTTTTCAGTTAACAACTTTGTGGAAAAGTGTCTGTATTTAGGTACCAAACGTGCAGGAATCCATGAAAAATGCTGCTCACTTTCAAGAACTGTCGCGCCTTATAGTAAGATCACTCACTTTTTCCGTGTGCTCCATGAACTCCGCTAGATTTAACAGTGTCTGGGTTATTTCTGGAATTTGCGATTTGAGGGCTTGAGCAAGGTTCCCAACCAACTCATTCTACAAACAAGTTTAGTCGTATGTTAGTATTTCATCTCGTACAATCCTCATACTCACATCTATTCTTCTGTTTTACATACAAAATGGTCCGAGGAAACACTAATATTGCAACAATATTTAAATGTTCTGCACAAAGCAATTAAAAATATGCAAATATCCAAATTTTGTACAAATAGTATACTTGGTAAACGAGCTAGTATACGAAAAGATATTCGATAACTTAATGTGACTAGAATTTGTCTGTCTGTTGATGCACCAAGAAGTGCACACACATGGCGGCTAAAACGTACTCTACAAAAAAAGCTGTTTTCTTAATCAAACCAAAATGATTGGGTTGACTTACTAACCTGGAGCTCCTCGTGAAGTTCTGACCAACACGAGACAAATGCAGCGTTAAAAAGATCCCTGGCGAGGGGAGGGTAAGTCTGTGCTGTGGCCCAACAAGATCTCAAGGCTGGTGAGGGGGATTCCTTTAACAACTCTACACTGAGCCGCCTCAACCATTCCATCCAGTCGTCCTTGGATACGCACCTGGCGGCACCCCAGGCCTTAACAACAGTACAGAAACGGAGAACTATTTAACAAGGGGCTGGGTAGAAACATATTTTTGGGAGCCTATAGCATCCTTTTTTCTGGTTTCCTGAACTAGCAGATCCTTAAAAGTCAGCTCTCGCCAAAAACAATTGTGACCAAAGTAATTCATCAAGAGGAGGAAAGGTAAGTGAAGAAAAGTGTTTGTTATGAATCTTCTTAGCAAACCCAGAGTTCGATTCATAAAAAGAACTAAAAGTGCAAAGTAATGTTTCTGATAACGGTTTTGGAAGTGAAGTAGTTTGAGAGTTTCATAACATGTACACAAAGATCTTTCCAAAGGCTAACTTTATTAGTTAAAATCTAAATTTTGTGTTTGGACCCACTCCAAAGTGTACAACAGGAACATTCACACAACTGAGTATTCCTCGAGTTTACCTTCTGCAAACTGTCTGCTTTAAAGGTTAGTTTCTTGATACTAGCAGCCTCGATAGCAGCGGTGGCCGCCGACTCGTCAGCCAGGTTACCGCGACTCATTTTCTTGTTTCGTAAAACATTCTCACTGTCCCAATCATACAAAAAGGAACCCTAAGGAAATGGATTACAAATGTGTTAATAATAACAAAAACACTTATAACATAGTAATGATAATAATATAAATTAAATCGATTATGTTTTATCACTACCAACCATTAACTGCTGTAAGCAAAAATATTGCAATATTTGCACAGTTGCATCGGTTCAGCAGACCTCATATGTCACTAAATACTATCATACCACTTATACATGTAGGTGTCTACATATTTTCGTTTGGTGACATTTCTCATAAAAAGTAAAGCAAAGTAAAGAAAGCAAAGTGAAGTGAAGTAAAGTAAAGTAAAGTAAAGTAAAGTAAAGCAAAGTAAAGAAAGCAAAGTGAAGTGAAGTAAAGTAAAGTAAAGTAAAATAAAAGTAAAGGAAAAGGAAAAGTAAAAGTAAAGTAATGAAAATCAAAGCTGAAAGTGAAGCAAAGCAAAGCAAAGCAAAGCGAAGTGTCTTTTATTCAACATCGACAGGTTTGTCAGCTGTAAAGGCTAATATCAATGGAAGTCGACGTCTTAAGGTACTCCATCTAAGGGTATTTAAAAATCAGGCTACAAGCAACAGAGAGAATTCGAAACAGGCATTGAAGTCACCGAGCATCGAACTGTGACCTCCTGCTCAAAAGGTTGCGCACTAACCGCCTGAGCTACGCCTGTTACTATAACCACTGATCGTAATGTAATATAATATAATACAATACAATACAATACAATACAATACAATAC
>JAOBYF010347759.1:0-16735 GCA_025403605.1 Parazoanthus darwini
ACGAGTACTGGGCATGGCGGGCAGACCATAACAATTGCAAGGCCAATCATACTGGTTCTGCGCCGGTCACTGAAACTGAAGGTACTGACTGATGATGAACTGTTCTGTTGCCGTTAATCTGATTTACAGATTTTGTTTTAAAATACAAGAGATGGTTACACAATAATAATAATAATAATAATAATAATAATAATAATAATAACAATAACATTAGCAATAATAGTATTACCTTTATTTATACACAAATACAATAACATATTCATTTAAATAGTTAACAGATAGACCATCTTTATGCGTTTTACGAACGTTCTGAAAGAAAATGCCGAGAAGTGCAATGAGTGCAAAGGTACAAATGCACCAAACGGCACGTTACACAGCAAAGATACGTTAATCTACTAACAAAAAACACATGACAATTTCATTCCGATTATGGTAGTTTTTGAAAAGATTGGACGTGACAGTGCTTCTAAATTCTACCGACGCGCTCAATTTGGTTGGGAAATGGAAACTGTTCTGAGAAAAACGATTGAAGAGAAGTTGATTATGGGTCTCATGTTTGACAAGTCGCGACATTTCTTTTCAAAAAAAGATTGCGAGTTTAGAAACTGGGGAAGCTCAGCCAAAGTCTCATTTACTGAAAATTGTACAGCAGCTTAAATCAAGGATGTCCTTATTCAAAATGAAGATTACTTGTTCCAGGACTTGAAACAGACGGGGTATCTGTAGTGACTGGTTATAGGAGTAAGGATGAAAGGCCTTAACAGCGTGCCCTTATCCAAGCACAATGTGCGGCACACATGTTAGTAGAGCAATCACCTGTTTGTTGGTTATCTGTCGAGGCCTGTGTGAAAATGATTGCTGCCCCACAAAGCGAGGCAGCGAAACCTTAATTGTTCGTCCCCACTGGTGTTTGGTTTCAGAAACCTTTGTTCGGGGACATGCTCGGTCGGGACTGGTTACAAGTTCCTGTTGCATGCACGCGCTGACAGATTTTTTTTTATCTTTTTGTTAGTGAAATGGCAGCACTTTCATTGGTATGCTAACTTCTAGTTTATGAATATTTTGATTCGACCGTTTTATTACCAGGTGATGACCAGTGTCAGGGAAGAGCTGAAGGGATTTGGCGCTTCGTTTCCCCATTAGTTTTTGTCTTAGCTACAGCTTTGCAGATTGATTTACTGTCAACGGCTGCAACAGAGGTGTCTGTTATACTTAGCTGTAAACCGACTGAGTTAATTCATTTTTAACAGTTCAACAATGGAAGCGGGATAAGAAAATGTTGACAAGTATTTGCAGAGCTTAGCAATGTACCAGAGTTTGGAAAAACACTTACAAACGTGTACTAATAGCTGATATTGACAATATCTGAATGATACCGAATTAGCTTTTTAGTAACCTCCAGGGCAAGATTCCTGAACACGACCTAGAGTTGCTGGGGTGCTTTAGGTTAATATTAAATCTAAAGAAGACAGTCACAAGATCTAAGTAAGTAAGGTACTCATGATAACAGGCAACTTCAGACGATTTGCCAACATTTTGAAACCATAGTTGATCCTTCTAGACGCAGAAACCAGTCTCTGCATCTAAAGTTAAAGCATTTACTGATAAGTTATAAGAACGTTCAACCGTTTACTAGCTATTCGATTCCGGGACACAAAGACGTGTACCCAGATTTTGTTAACTTTGCCATTAGATTAGTAGTTTTGTATCAAGTGCTCCATGTGAACGGGGTTTCTCTATGCAGAACTCCGATAAAACGAAGCTAAGAAAAAGGCTCAAGCCAGAACGCCTGAACAGCAAGATGATGATCAGACCTAATGGTCCAGACACGAAGCAGATCAACTTTCTGCCTGTGACTATGGAGTTTGCTGCAAAGAAAGAAGCACACAATTTAATAAGGAATGGAAACTAAATGTACGAACAATGTTATGGTGATTGCTTAAGTTGACACTTAAAAGATACATGCTTTATTTAGGCATTCTTGTTCTCAGTAAAACACTCAATGTTTTTCATTATCCATTACCTAAGTCTTGTAGTGATTATTGCTTTGAAAACAAGGGGCGCAAATGTCTGTCACCCTCAATTCTTTTAGTGGGACTGTCACTCGTAATATTATAAGGCCAAGGGACACCTAGGGACACCTAAAGGCGAAACTTGAGAAAAAACCTTGGTAAGGTCCAATTATCCTCAAAACGAGATGTTAAATGTTATATGAACTTACTCAAGTTGCCATTGGCAAACATTTTAAAGCCAACTGTTTCAACATAACAAACAACTGGAACCGTTCAAGGAAGCAACTTGAGCCATAACTTTATAGTATTGGTTGCGTTGGCTAAAGATGATTTGGAATTAACTTATTTTTAATGATGTTCATAAAATAAAATTAACAATGAAATTACCACTAGTGAGGAGCTGTTGGTAGTCGTTGACTGTGGACACAAAACTGAGGAGAAAGCTGCACAATGTTTGCATTTCAAGATACAGACAATCCAACCCTCCCGGTTTTCCTGGTAGTTTTTCGGTTTTGGTACATTCTGTCTCCCGGTTTTTGCCAAACTCTCCCGGGTTTGCTGGTCTCCTTGTCCCAGGGGACCACGCTCATTTTCGCAAAATAATGCACACGCAGTCTTTTGAAAGCCCGATGTCATCTGGAAAAAGAGCTCGTGAACCGGAAAATTATTCGGATTACGATACAGAAGATTCAGATTCAATTATACAAGATGTCATGGCCAGTATTGTTGTCAGTGGAAAAAAAGAAAGTCAAGAAGACGAAGTTTAAGACCAAGTTCAACAAAGAATGGCAAGCAAATTTACCTTTTGTCAAAAATGTCGCTACGATGTCAAAGATCGTCAGTACAAGTACTTTTGTTGTCTCTGTGGCATTAATTTGAAACAAAGTTTTAAGCTGACAGCTTTAAACATTTCTGTGATTGTTTTAAAAAGATTATATTTTTGCTATCACCTCCACACACGGAAAAATATACCTCCCCCGGCCAAGTTGAATACAAATTAATACCTGCCTATTTTAGATCAAACACCAAATATAACCCGTTTTGAAGCACTACTTTGCCCCTCTGCGGAGAGGTAATTACCAATTTTCAAATTTAATTATATTAATAAAGTTGACAAATTTATTCATATATTAGCTAAATATATACTGTAATTTGATGATTCCATTTTGTTCGCAATTTCAGAAACCATAAAACACAAAGCCACTGGCAAGTCAAAAGCAGCTTCATCATTGCGCCAGTTTCTGCAGAAGAAGCCCATTGAAAAAAAGAAGTTCATGTATCCATACATCATAACACTTTTTTCAATTTGTCTGTTCATCCGTTTCGAGGCAGTGTAGCTGCGAAACAGTTTGTGTATGGAAGAACCAAAACACCTGCCACTGTTAATTGTATTGGTGAAGATTTCAAAGCCAAATTGGTGAGTGACATGAAACAATCGCTGTTTAACATCATGATTGATGGTAGCAATGATACTGGTATTGCAAAGATGTACCCAATCACTGTTGAGAAACACGGTACTAGTTGGAGTTCTTCGACAAAACTTGGCGTTGGTAACACGAATGTGAATAGTGGAGCTTATGACTCAAACAAGAGTCGAGCTTTGGCTAAGGAACCAGGGTTGTCATTGGAGGATGCCCCTGCCATGAGTTGCACAATGCAGCAGGCAAAGGTGCAAAGGGCTTTGGCACAGGTTACTGGGTTTGACACGGAAGATCATTGTGTGGACTTGTTTTATTGGTTTAACAAATCTAGCAAAAGAAAAGGAGCAGCAAAAGAGTACTACGAGTTTTGTGACGCAGGGTATGAGGTAGTGGTGAAGGATATCTGTTAGATGGCTTTGCCTGGAACGTTGTCTAGATAGAGCTTGAGACATTTGTGGCTCTTAAATCGCATTTCTGTTTCAAGCAAGAAGGTGAAGCTCGATTTCAACTACTGAATGCTGTATTCAGTAACCCAATGACAGAAGTTTATCTGATATTTATCCAGTCCGTGATTGTAACCTTAACAACTTTAACCGGTTCCTGCGTTACTTAATTGCATGGAATCGATACATAACCGAGCTTCGGCAGCATGGATCATGCAGTATAAATTGCAGATGTGAAAGTTTCTTCTGCACGTGTGGTATAAAATAACAAAGGGGAACTGGTATCGAGCTTTAGACAATACCATAAACCCAAGGATGACTTGTTCTGACGGAAAGTCGGCTTATCTATATCATTCAAACAGCGGAATGCTACAGCTTTCTACCAAATAGCACCGTCTTTAATTCAAGCAGCACAAGTTTTTTCTTCCTCGTACTTATGCACACCTCCTAAGATATCAACCACAACAGGAAATGTTATACTGCATAGCAGGAAAACCGTTTCATGAAGGCAGGAATATTCTAACAGGAAAGGAATATTTGCAACGATTCTGTATATACAGTCAATCACGTTAACTGGGATACAAACGGGCAGAATAAGGTGACCATGATTGCGAGTTTTCCATTTTATCGAGGTTTAACCTAATTACAGAGCTCCAGAGCCAAAATGACTCTATGTTGTGCTATAAAGTACCAAATATCAAACACCAATGAATGCGTTTATACGAAATTCATCGATCATTCTGTTTCATACTTGCATTCGTACATACATACTCGAATTTACAGATTTAACGTTTTCTATTTGGCAGTTGTGTACTACCTCCCCATGAAGAATTGTTGGTACTTTTCGTCACGGGATTTTTTCGAAAAATATCACTGAAAGCCACTGCAATAATAGATGTTTATCGCTTCTAATTTTTCAAAGCGCTTCACTTCATAACAGCCTTTTACAAGCTACACTCGAATCATGAAAGCCTGTGAACGAGTTTGAATGGAAATTGTAAGCAACTTGGTGGTCTACGACATGGGATGCTATGCTTAGAAAACGCAGTCAAGTACCTTTTGCCTAATCTCCACCATTCAACCATTTGCCCTGCACTCACACATTAAAAAATTATTTCGAAATTCAGCAGTTTGGAAGAATGATAATAATTAAAGTAAAACATCGAGACAGTTTGAAGTCTGGCTGAAGAACAAATTAGGTTTTTCGTAGTTTGACAAATACGAAAAACTCTATTACTAATCTTTTAGCCGTTAAACCTATATTTCACGTGCTGCTTAAACAGAAAAACAATTTTACACAATGGGAAATTTACGAGTGTTGGAATAACCATGTACAGTTTATATGAAATATGGTATCTGGCACCGAGCCACAGTGTCTCAGCGTTGTCTGTATCAGAGGTCTGTTGTACATAGTCTGAAGCAAATGAGTGAGCAAATGGATAGGTTCACCTGCAGTCTCTTCATTGATGAACACAGGCTGACCTATTGTGGAAAAGCCCTGGTAAAGATGCTGCAAACTTGTTTTGAGCCGATAGGGTGGCTCAGTTTTCAGTAAATGCAGCTTTGTTACAGCAATTTTGCTGCTACTACTGCTTTCCCCCTTGTTTCATTTAAGTAATCTAGCCAATTGATGTTATTTTCGTGTCAGAGGATCACTTTCACATAACGCACCAACCAAAAATGGACTGGGGTGCTTTGTACAACGTAAGAGTAGAAAACAATTGCGTCTTATCTATCAAGTTACATGCTTTCAATACAAAACAAATCTAATTAAAAAAAACTATAATAAAAAAACTTTACTTGAAAAGCAGCAGACGATACCGTTAAAGGCGGATTAAAATGCCTTCCAAAAAAAAAGTCAACTACTTTCTCAAAACCTTAAAAAGGATTTCCAGAGAATACGGGCAGTAATGGACGTCTCCAAATGTGGAAGAACATTTCTTTGCCGTGTGTATGATGCAAAGTTCTGGACATTCCAAGTCGACCCGAAGTGCGCAAAACAGAAAGCGAGAGATGCAAAAACCGCAACTCAACTTATAAATCTGCTCGGTCAAATCTGGTTACGAATGACATCCCACGTTTAGGTATGGGTTTCGTTTGACGCCATCCGACAACACCTTCTCGGTAATTACACTTCACCACGCTGAATTAGAAAAACGACCTGCACTGAACCATGTTCGAACATGGAGCCATCATTTGAAGTCAGAACCGCTGAACATTACGCTACAGAACTTGGACGCAACAAAACGTCGTTATATATGGAAAACACGAAATAAACAAAGGAAAATGCCATGAATTGTCTGTTAATGAACACAAAGGCGGTCCTGTATAAACAATTACGTCATACAGTTACACTGATGTTCATCTCAGTATAGACCCAAGGAAAAACAAACTCTTTCCCATGCACCTCATGTGAGCAAAAAAACCAAGTGCTACCTGGAAAAGTCCACAAATGTATTGCAAGAGCAGACAGCTACTTTGTTCCGCTCTGTATTTAAATAAATCCCAAAACTCGTTAAAACCAGACAAAAAAATCTTTATTATACTTCCGGGACCTGCCAAACCTTTATTTCTTAAACTAATAAGCAAACGTACATGCACGGAAACAACGGAAACAGGTGTTTCATACAAACAGCATTCACACAACAATTTAAATGCAATAATCAACAAAAGCATAACTAATGTAATTGAAAGTATGCCTATTTTGTCCAGGTGTCAACTTTGGAAAATCTTTTCATTTCGACCCTTAATACAAACAGTAACAATTACTTTGTTACTGAATCAGTGTTCACTGTCTAGCAACAGCTCGTCCTTCTAAACATTCCATTCTGCAAAGAACCGATCGATAAACTGCACAATTTGCAGTCGCGTATCTGTTTCGTAATCAGCAAGAAGCCTTGGAATATCCTGGGATTGTTTGGTGCCAACAAATTGCTCTGTTAGGCTACGCGCATGCCTCTTGAACTCATCCTGAGGGAACAGAGCATACTTCATTGGTTTTCTCCATACAAAGGAATCTGTACAAGAGCCCAACACTCTCAAAGAGTCACAAAGTCTTCCAAGAAAAACAAAGTTCACAGCAGTCAATACCATATTCAAACACAGCAAGGCGAAAAGATAAAGTCAGTTGAAGAGAACCTCTGACATTCTTCCACATTAACATACGAATTAGCATCGACATAATGGGAAAAAGGTGGCAAACGGGAAAATTAATAATCCTCGTTGAAAGATAAAGCTAGCTTTTTTGTCCAAAGCACTGACTTCCTTTCATTACACTACGTTTCATAGTGCAGGAGGCACTCAGTAATACGTTATGAAAATCCTTTCAAATACACCAGTATTTGCCTTTAATTTGAGCTCAAAGTACCAAAGAGAATGACAATTCGAAGGTACGGATGTTCCACAAAAAACTTGTAAGAAACGGGAAAAAAAGCGTTTAAATGAACTCAAAGTACATCTGACTTTACCAATTGCCCTGTTATCACCTTTAAATTCAAATAACAAAAACAAAGGTTTACACTTATCTGGCGATTACTAAGCCCCTCTATTAACCATCATGTCATCGATTCACACTGGTTTCTGTTATACAATGTAACCAGCAAATATTGCTAAATTTATATTACATGACAAATCGAATGGTAAGAACAACAGAAAAGAAAAGGATGGAGACCGCCAACTTCTTCGCAAAACAACCACGGAACGCACAAGTCTTGGGAACAACTATGATTAAATAACTACAAGCGAATAATATGATTCAAACAGGAGCTTTCTATTGGAGCCTCTTACTACCTGATAAAAAACAACAAACCTTTGTTGGGATTATCCCATTTTTGAGGTACTTAGTGAGCCTTCCACAAATGGTGTGTGCAACTCGATCACGGAGGTCTTTTCTTTCGGTTCTAGCTCGTTCATGGTCTGCATCGCTTGCAAAAGACCCTCCTAGCTGACGATGGCCAATCACATGATGCGAAGATGATTCTCCACCTACTATACTTACAATTCGACCTTCACTTCTGTCGCAATCATTTTCAGAGCTTGACTGGGTTTCCGTAAAGGGTTCCACCATGCCTGGTTGAAGATAGGGATGAGATATCAATTGCCTCAGATCACTTTCTCCAGAGCTATCTCCAGCACTCCTCAAGGAAGACAACGGCCGGTGTCGTCCTGTTACTGGATTTGCCATGAACCATCGCCTCAGTGTATTACGAGGCAACACAATTTCCTACAAACAAATATGGTACATATCAGCTAATGCCAAAATATTCTAACCAAAATTTTTTTTCCCGTGAGACACGGTTTCCACTTTTAACTTGACACGAAATTCAAGGACTTTCAAGGATTCTCTAGGACCCCTTATGGCCTTCTGAAGTAAATTTTACTTAAAGTGTATGCATAATTGAATCATCTCAGAAATTAGCCATGCTGAACAAATCCTTTGTTATTGCCCGGCAAGCCTCGTCACGGTGTCGAGACTTGCCGGGCAATAACAAAGGATTTGTTCCACATGGCTGCTGCGTGAGATAAGTCTATGTTTGTTATATTCACTCCTCAACAAAGAAGAATAAGAAACTAATAACTCGACAAACAAACCAAATTGTACCAATAAAATAAAAAAGTAAACATTATAGTTAACATCAGTTTGCAATTACCTTATCTTTGTTACTATTACTACACTACGGATACAGAGAATGGAAAACACTTAATCGCCAATAAATGCAATACACTTTTTTTCTAAACCTTGGATTGTTTGGCCTTTTTTCCCTACAATACTATAAATAAGTTTTTCCTGTGACAAAATAGATAATTCGTACAAGTAGTGTTTTCTAAACCAGAAAAACAAGTTACTTCCTCTGGGAAGGGAGACGCAGCACGAACTATATTCCCTCTTTAAATGCTAACTATTATTAATAAAAAGCCAAAAGGCCGTACAGCCGCTGGGGAAAGACGGTACAATATGGCATATTTGTATTACGAAAAACGCAGTCTGAGCAAGGGATGCTGCATCAAACGTGACGTAGCTTAAATACCTCAAATCTTTCGCCCTTGGGTTCACATATTACTGGGGGATTTAGTTTGACGAGTATCTCTTGAATCATCTCTCTCATCTGGTCTGCCATTCGTCTATCTTCAATGCCTCCGGAAAATGACCTGGTTGAAGTTTCCGATCTAAGAACAATCTTCAATGAGTTACAAAACTCATCATTGTACCAATTTCCTCCTGCACGTTCTATGACCTTCTCGTGCAGCATATTCAAATGTTGTTCAATGGAGAACTGCGTCTCAAGAGCTGTCAAGCCTGTCTGAATTATCAGCACCCATGGGTCATTGCTTGTACTAGGATACACTCCAGAATCGCAACCACTGAGAAACAAACCCTTTGCCTGTGACAGTCAGCCAGTTTCTCCAAATCCATTCACAAGTGCCCTGAGCACATCAGAGTCTCTGGGAATGAAGTTCCTTTCCATATCTGTAAACACGTCCATGGCAAAATCTAGTGATCCATCTTCAACTAAAGACCTAAGCAAATGGTTGTAGAGTTCCACTCGTTTTTGAAGTCCAAATACATCCCTATCTCCCATTTTCCGCAACAGTTCAAGTGCACGAGAATAGTTTCTTTCATTTAGGAAATTAGTGATCAGAGACTGGAAGATGCACGTCCGTTGACGGGTTTCCTCGCTCGTCAACAAATGCTCTTCGGAATTAAGGTAATTAGCATCGTTTAAAACAACAACAGCACCTTCA
Source organism: Parazoanthus darwini (assembly GCA_025403605.1). Lineage (NCBI taxonomy): Eukaryota > Metazoa > Cnidaria > Anthozoa > Zoantharia > Parazoanthidae > Parazoanthus > Parazoanthus darwini. The sequence goes on from JAOBYF010347759.1 coordinate 9,619, forward strand.
TTCTGTGCGGGAACAACTTTTAGACAAATATCTGCAGCTAATAAGGCCACCCCTGGGGTTGAGAGCTGGACTACAGATCCAAAACCCTTGTCTGGCTGTGAATACAACACGCGACACTCGTGTAACTTGTGCAACACTGTGTACCCGTCAGCGAAGGCCCCAGTTGAATGACACAACTGCATCAGGGAAATACCTATTTGGCCCACCAACAACTTATCTTGCTCCTCAAATGCTGCATCTTGACTGGTAAGTCTTGTATGTGGGTTAATATCTTCAAGGCATCCCTGGAGCTTGCTTAAGAATTCCGTAAATACAACATCGGCATTGCTAGTACAGTTGCTAGTAAAAGCGGTACAAATGCAACTGATTACGTCACTCTCCATTGGGACACCCGTGCTTTTCATTTCAGTGTAAATCTTGGCGATTTCACCCCACTGCTGACAAGTACCTGCAAACTGAATATAAAAGAGGTTGCTAAGTACCAAAACAACTGCTTTCAGTTGAATAAACTGAAAGCAGTTTATGCTGCAATGTATCGAGTACTTTTTAACAAAGTGGAATTCACCAAGTTATATATATAAAACTTCATGAATTCTGCTCTGTCAGAAAGCGTTCGATACTTTGCGGTAGAGGTTAAAATAGATAAAATGCATAAAATGGCTACAATTTTAAACCTTCTGGAAACTTGAACTTTTAGTCTGATGATCGCCATTGAGCGTGGAACTCAAGAGTTACAGATTTTACAATTTTTTAATGTTTTAACCTTTTAGCCATTTTGTCCATCTTATCTATCTGCATATACTGTATACAGCTATTTCAAAAAAGGTTGTCACAGTCCATAGTCGATACTAAAACCAAAAGGAACTTTGAGTTCATTATACTTCAATGTTGAAAATTATGGTAATGATGACAGTGATAATAATTGTATTTTGATGAACCCACACTCAACAAAATGCAAAGTCAGTACTAATGCAATAAATTATGTGTGCTTCTTGAACTCCCATAGTTCCTTTCGGTTTTAGTATCGACTATTGACTAACCTTTTTTGAAACAGCACACACACACATCATAAGCTCATATCAAACAAGCGCGAGTGGAATATTTGTACCAAACACTGGATAAAAATATCTTCAACTTTATATTCTACCGACTTGATTTTTCGGCCATTTTGAGGGAAAATTTTCCGTGATAAAGTTTTCAGTTTCCACATTTGCACAAACGAAAGGATATAAGATTTAGTCATTGAGTAGCAAACAAATTGATAAGACTACCAGAAATTCAATATCCAGTGTTTGATACAGTTGTACTTCCTAAGACAGCTTAAAAGAGCAAACATCCAAAAAAAGGAAACTGGTAACCTTTTACATTACTTACATTCAACAAATCATAGAATATGCTTGTCTGGTTTCTTACAACGGTCTGCCGAAATATCTATCGGGTAATCTCGAACGCTCACAGAGACGCGCTCTACGCATGATCTATACATCGTACAGCTGTTTCGATGCATAGAAAGCTAGCAACTTGGCCCTCTCTAAAATCGCAGACAAGCCCTGACGACATTCCACGAAGAATGTCGTGACGGAAATCACAAGTTTTACAGGCTACTTCCAGAACACAACGATGCCCCGATTATTTTGAGAAATAAACGTAAATATAAATTCGCGAGGTGGAAAACCAATCGCTTTTGAATACTTTTGATGATAGTAACTGTAATTAGTTTTTATCGCTTCCTTTGAATGTTCGTTTTATTAAATTAGAAAACTTAATTGTGAATATACGAATAAACCTTTTAGTATTTGTCTTCTTACGTTTCATACAATTTAGTAAATAAATTACAACTGTAAAGTTTTAAACTTAATAAACCATTTACCATTACAAGGACTTGGACAACAAGGAACGAAGGTTTTCCTAATTTTCCTCTGTAATTATTAGATGAAAGTGCTGCTTCAATCACCGTAACTTTACCTGTATCCTTGGTATGTAAAATTGATAATTCAGTTTGTCTGGAAACTGGAATCCACTTCTCGCGAGAACAGTTTCAGGATGGGATACAGGAGCAGAATTTGACGAATTTAAATTTGGGCCAACAAACTGTTGCTGGGGTTGACCTACAGGTTCTGGATGCGCTGCATTTGGCCACTCTGCACTGCGCGTCCTCCTGACGTGTCCACCTTGCTGCTCTGATGAAACAGCTGGAGGTGACTGGGCAAACGGGCTGCTTAGGTGACCAAATCCACCCTGCACGCCCTTCAGCACAAACGGGTTGTTAAGGGGCGCACCACCAGCTTCTCCTGCAGAATATGATCACGTTATCTTCTTACAGTTACCATCAACTGCTCTCTCTAACTGTTTAGTTCTCCAGACACACCAGTAAGATATAATGCTATTGTAACAAGAAGCAGCAGAAGCAGCAGCAGCAGGGGGGAGGAGAAAGAGGAGGAGGGGGAGGAGGGGGAGGAGAAGGAGGAGGAGAAGAAGAACCATTTTTACCAAAGTCTTCTAGGACTTAAGAGAGTCAAAGTGTAAAAGAAATATGACTTATGTCTCCCTAACGTATAGGCTGTGGAAATTTAGGAATTATGGTGATACTGGATTCTTTCCAGAAAGCTGGTACAACCACAAAAGAAAAAGCGGGATTAAAGATGGTGGTCATCGGATCTGCTAACTCGTAAGCAAACTCTGTTTTGTATGACAAGGATTACTGTTGGGTTCATGAGCCTTAAAATGTTGAATAACAAGGAGTTTTTTTACAGACTTCCTAAGGTTGGGCCGCAGGTAAAGGGTCGCTTGGAGGTAGAAAAGCTGGTAAAAGATACGAGTGATTTGCAGGTGAGCTGCATTAACCGAGATGTTGAAACTATTAAAAGCATTGGTTAACTCAAAATTTACAAATGTTCTAAACAAAATCTGTCCAGATAGAAAAAGCTTACAAACCCGACAATGAACAAGCTAAGTATCAATTGCATTTCATATCAGCAGGGGTGTGAGCTCGAAAAAGGAAATTCACGTAATCCTTATTACTTTCTGATCGAAGCAATCGTGGTCAACTTGTTTCCTTTATTTTGAAAATACCAAAGAATGACTCCATTTGTCTTTCTACATTAATCTTCTATTCAATGTCTTTTAGCTCAAACTGATGTTCTGCATCACGCAACTGATTGGTCTGAGAGTAGGAAGTTCATGCAGTAAGAACACCGAATTCTGCATGTGATTTTGTTTTGCCAGATCATTTTGGACACTCAAGTGAAGGAAAATATAAAAGAACCTGCCTAGTTATGAGTTTTAGTCCGTAGCCCCTTATGTCCGACTAGGAGGAGAGGAAACAATTTATCTTACAAAATGGTATTCAACCAAAGCACGAAGCCTTTTTTGGTTGCTGAAAGTACTGATCTGCAAAAAAAATAAATAAGAAGCATACAAGGAGATACGAATAGTGAAAATGTTATAGTTCAAGATATTTTGAGTCAATTAAGACCTTTTTTTCGATGTCATGCAAAATACACGACGGCGGCCAAGATTGTGGCCATAAAATCCAAGATGGCGGTCTTAAGACGTCATATGTCCACCAAACATAATTCAAATTGCTTAGATCGACAAGTTGTACATACCCTCCAAATTTCGCTGTGACCAGGAATACCCAGAAATCTCGTGTAAGTTATTAACTAATTAAGAATTAACTAATCTAGATTTGGTTATCTTGCAAAAGTAAGATTTAAATGATAAAGCAAGAGTAAACAAGTTTAAGAGAATATGTATTTTTCGTTTCTGCTCCACAAATTCTGAGGGGAATATACTATGGTGTGTTCCGTTTGTTTTTAACAAATTATTTAGCGAATAGTCAAAACGTATTAGCGCTGCTGCTATTAACATACTGAAGGCTGTTAAAAAAACTGAGTTTGAACAAAAAGATATTTGTTGTTTTATGCGCTATTATCAAGTTGGAAGCATCCAATAATTATCCCAATAAAGTACAAACCTTGTTTAACTGTTTGGCTTGCTGCTGCATCTGGAGAAAAGCCGTTCGGATGCAGAAAGTGGCAGTTTGCTCCTTTCGCACATCCGCCTGGTGCATTAACGAACTTGCAAAGTTCTAGGGAAATATCAGTTACCAAAACTCTTGAGACATGTTATCTGACTAATTTGGCAGAATATCTTACGCTTTAGGACGTATCCGTTAATGGTTTTATTTGAGTTTTTGACAAATAATCATATCTATCTATAGCAGGAAATAGGTATTGCTTTCAGACTTAAACGTTCGTCAAACAATAATCAGCAACTAAATGTTTTGACAATATTAAAAAGTAACTTTGCTCCTCTTCAAAACTGGATGAAATGAAAATTGTTTTTGAAGCAACTGTTTGGATTAACTTTTAAAAGGATGAAACTTGTATCCTGTTTCCAACTCAGTTGGTGAACAAATGAGCTTGTAATTAGGACTAGCTAGAGATGAATAACTGTTCTGCGCCAGGTTGATGAACCGCATTTGGCTTGTGTAAAATATTCAACATTTGTAGCTCACTATTGTCCTGCTACATTTTAAAATGTTAAAGCCTCGAGTCTTAGGAAATCGCCAACTCCTGAATTTTGAAAAAACATTAACACCAAACACTTCTACCTTCAAGACAATCAAAATGAATGGTCATAGCTTGGAATTACATCAACTGGTTCGAAGGTTGGAACAAATGACATCAATCATTTGTACTCTTCGAGAGAAGCAAAATTCACGGTCATTTGCTGATTCAAAAGTAAGAATGCCAATCATTTCTACTGTCATTTTATAGATTTTCACAATTTCAGAACGAATACCAGCAATCAAGGTTACCGTAAAGTCTGAATAGTGTTTTCAGTTATCAGTGCACAACTCCGTTAATTTAAGTCGGATACCCATAAACCCACATACCAAAGGAAAGCTTACAAAATTATCTAAATGATGAAACGACCAGATAGATGGAGATATGAGGATAATTTAAATGAAAAGTTACTTTCGGCGAAATTTTTCATTCGCAACATCTCTATAGAGCAATTTGTCATTTTCAATAGAACACTTTTTCCTTAGAGATATTTCCAAAGGCTACTCATGCTAGTTAAAATCTAAACTGTTATGATTTGGCCAGTACAAAAAGGTAACCTCAAGACAATCAAAATGAAGTCACAACTTAAAACTTTTATAGGAAAATCTTTGGTCTTGCAAAGTTGCCTTTAACAGCACACGGTTTAAAACCCAAAAAGAAACCGAAATACAAATGTACAAGTTTCTGCAAAGGAACAAACCTTGTCTTGGTGTTTGTGTTACACCACTTGGATGTAAAAAAGTACACCTGTCACCCTTCGCACAACCACGTGGTGTGTTTAAGTACCAGCACAAGACTCTTGGTTTAGTCGGCCTGCAACACAAACGAGAAAATCATTACTCTGACGATTGTACAGCTTGCTCAGCTCACACTTTAGAGTAGATAACTCCACTTGAATATCCTGGCATATCGTGTATGTCAAGACAAAAAAAATTTAAAAAAACAAAATGCTTATAAAATTAATTGTACGACTGACCTTTATGTTAAGGTTTGATTTGTGTTTTTGAAGCCACTTTCCTGTGCTGGAATATTTCCTTACTTCATAAAGTTAAAAAAGGTTTATTTTGTGTAGTTTAACCTTTTCTGAAAAAAACAAATCAGCTTCAACAAGAGGTTACCTGATTGGAAATGAGGTTACTTTGAAGCCGATTTCACGATACGATTGTCCCATGTATCTTGATGAATGATTCGACGCATTTATTATGAGATATCAGTGGTAATGGTAAATATTTTCCACTCTCCTTAAAATGTGATTATGTAACCTTGTTCAAGTCTTCATCTTGGCAGGAGAACCTATTTTGCTGCGGTAATATAAGGATGCTGCGAAATTCTACAAATCATAAAAAAAGTCTAAACTATTTTCTTAGTAGCTTAGAGTCTTGCTACATTATTTAGTTTTTACAGTACATTGTCTCGAGGTTACCTTGAAGAAGAACTGCTAGTCTCCGACGCCGTTTCTTTCAGTTCTTCAGGAATAACTGGGTAGGCCTTCCGAAAGTTTAGATAGGCCTCTGCTGCAGCTTCAGGTTTTTCGTTGAACTTCTCAAGTGCCAATACAATCTTTCGATACACAGCAACTGGGGGCACAACATTTATGTTCTGACACTGCAATAAAATATGCTATATTAATAATACCCCAAGGAAAAGTATGCAGCTTCATCAGCTACCGTCACAAAATACACATTTATAACTGTAAAATAAGTGAATAACATACCTGTTTGTAGAATTGGTGGATTCCAAGAAAGTTGTTTTCTTCCACCAGTACGTCAACAGCAATCCTTTGTGTATCTTCATCTGGCTATAGAAAAAAATCAAGATTTCTTATTCGTATCTTGATGTCTAACAAATACGATAGTAAAATGAAAGAGTTTGTAAGGTTCCTTCTACAAGCAGGTGATCAGACAGCAAATCATAGTATAGTACAGCAATATGCTACTTGGTTTTACCTGATTGATCATTTTAAACGTTTGTTCAAATCTCTCGATCAATCGGATATCATGGTTTGCAGAGAACAAAATGTTTCAATGCTCTACTGCTTCTTCAGCATACAACCAAAACAGCAGAAACCAATTCAACAAGATGAGCAAGAAAGTGCTGCAAGTAGGAACTATAAAGTGGACTTGATAGCTAAGTGGACAGTTAGCCGTTTGTGGTTGATCACAAGTAATGCACTGTTATTTGTGCGGGAAGCACAGAATTCATGGACAGGATTCACTGACGTCTCAAAATGGCTTCAGGAAGAAAAGGGCCCTGATACCAAGCGTCTACACATCATTCTTACTGTGTGCAAGGTTAGCGCAGTTGGTAAGACCTCCGACTGCCAACAACGAGGTCCCAGGTTCAATCCCCGGCCTGGTTGAAGGTTAAACTTTGGGCAACCTTCTTTCGCCACAACGTCCGTGGACAGGGACGTTAAGCTGTTGGTTTAGTCTCCCACATTCTATCGGGGACTTAAAAGAACCCACAGACTTGTCGATAGGGGTAGGCTAATGCCGGTGTTGTGGACTGACACGGTCTCTCCGATTGGTCAGACATTTGTGCCTTGA
>JAOBYF010348870.1:0-16719 GCA_025403605.1 Parazoanthus darwini
CAAGGTAAAGGCTGCGTTTAAGTTAAATTCTGGCATTGGTCAATGAGTTTATGTTGCATTTTTAGACATTCTGCAATCTCTTGTGCATGAGCATACGTATTTGCATAATAATGTTTGCTTTTACCAGATTAAACAAACTTTACTTTTCTTACACACAGCGTTTTGTTCACTGCTCAATTGAATTATATTATTTTGCGTTAATTGGCCAATCACAACGCGCCATACGCCATGCAGATGTTATTACTCAGCGCGCGGTTACACAGCTGACCAGCTGGTTGAGCTTACTTGTAAATAATGATACATTTGCTTAAAACTGTCATTTTTTTGGCTCTAAGTCAAGTACCTGTGTATTATTTACACAGGCAATAATGATCCTAAATTTTGCTTTTTTGAAATATCAACACAATATTGTCAATGATAGTATAAACTAGAAAGCTGCATAAAAAGTTTGATATCCCATAGCATTTTTGCCGAATGTGATTTAGCATTTTACTTGAACCTGACTATATCAACGTTTACGACACATCTTTACGAATGTGTTTTTTGGTAAATGTTCCAGTGACATCTAGAATTTCGACGGCTAAATTTGCATTTACGGCTGCTGTTGTTTCGCCTACCAGTTGCGGCTGTGTTGCCATTCTGTTTTAATGCGCGAGAACTATTCTACAAATACTGCCTTTAAACATGTAGAAAATTATACAAAAACATCGTCATTAGTTAATTGTAGCAATTTAGAATCTTAAAACGTTTTCAAATACTTCGTTCATTTCATTTTTCCAAAAGGACTTTAAATATAGCGATGGTTTGCTTGCACTGCTGTCTGTGGTTTGCGATTTTAGGATAAAACTATTATGTGTTTCGTGTTTGCGAAGAACGCAAAATTTTCTTGTTTCTGTCAGTGAGGAATCTTTTTATACGAATATTTTCATACCTGGCATTGAGTGTTGATCAAATTTATCGTGTAATGCTTTTATTTTCGAAGTAATAATCGTGCAACGAATTTTCATTCTCCTTAGATAGCAGTTAGAGAACCGTTGAGCTTCCTTTAAATTTCAGTGCTGAAATGTCAAAATGTCAACCTTTAAAACTAATGACAGTTTAAGAGTAAAATTTTAATAACACAGACTCTTCGAGAGATGATCATATCAACCTACCCCCTTTCCAGAATGTTGTACTTTCCGTATGTCGCCCTTGATGAAAGCAATGAGAATTTTTTCCTTGTCCTTCTCAGAGAGTCTGTTGAGCTTGTTCCTGGCCTTGCCTTCCTGATCCCTCTCAATAACTCCTCGTAGTATCACAGCGTCGTGGTGTCTGTGACAATTATTTCGTTTCTCATAGTTTCCTGTTCCTTCGCCCACGTTTCTCAGCTTGTTTTGAAGATCCTGTGCCTTTCCCTCGGCCTCTGTCGCACGTTTTTCCCACTCTTTCAGTTTGAGCTCAATATCCCAAGCTTTTCTTTCCGCCATTTGTGCCTTTTCCTCGTATTCTTCCACTCTGTCCATACATTCCCTCAACTGTCGCTCATAGTCGCCGTTTTGCAGTTCAACTTCAATCTTTGAGCGTTCTTGGCCGTTTTCACCATCACTATTTATCTGGTTGAGTAGTACTTCTAACTCGTGATTTTTCTGTTCAACTCTTTCTAGCTCCGCCTTTAGTTCCGCTTTGTAAGTCTTATGCAACTCAATGTTCTCTTCAAGGGCTTTGATTTTAGCTTTAAGCCCCTCGTTTTCTCGTCTTAATTCGTTAATTTCAGTTCTCAGCGAATTCTCGCTATCAGTAGAAACGTAAAACGAATTGTGAGGGACACATCCTTGCGGCATATTTTCGTCGCTATTTCCACGAGTTTGTTCATCTACATGGGTAAAGCGACTGAAAGAGTTACCGTCTTCTTCATCATCAAGCCTCGGGCTATCCTGGCGTTTATATTGGTAGTGTGGATTTGTATGACCCGCGTGTGAAATCCTGCCGCCAACCGAGTGTGAGGAGTCCTCGCGAGTACTGGAGATGACAAAATCGTCAATTGGAGAGGAGGGTCTGGGGCAATCAGTGCCTCTGTGGGCGTTGTTGGGCCCGAAGCGAGTTGAATCGCGGTCTTGTTCTTGACTCCAATTACTTGACGTTGAATGGCCTTGTTTTTCTATGTATTGCGAGTGGACATTCATACTGTAGTGACTTTGCTCTCTTTTCATTTGTTCAGTTTCCTTTTCCTTCGTCATACGCCCTTCCATCTGAACTTTTTCATCATCAAATCGCTTTTTCAGCGACAGCTCAAGCTCTTCTCGCCCTCGCTTTGTTTCTTCTCTTGATTTTTCCCGCTCGCGATACATCTCCTCTCGTATCTTTTCTCTTTCGCGGAAATTTTCTTCCTCAAAAGTTTGACGCTCTGCATGCAGTCGTCTTTCTAAACTCTGTTCGAGCGCTTCTCGGTCTTTTTGATAATTCCTATCTAGCTCAGATTTGTACTGAGAAAGAAGTTTGTCAAAGTCTTCTTTGAGCTTCCCCGGAAGGCCGTCTTTTCCTTTAATTAGGATATTATCCTCGAATTTCTTTATTTCCAGTGTATTCTTGTTTCGTTCGTCAAGTTCAAACCGTACTTTTTCTAACTCACACTTCAAGCATTCTATTTCTTGTTTTCGCAGCGAATCTCCATGATGCGAGTTGCTCTTCTCTTGTTCAAGCAATCGCTCAGCTTCGTGTTTCGAGTCTCTTTCACGTTGAAGCTTGTCTTTTAGTTCTTGTAGTTCTTCTCTCATTTCTCTCTCAACTTTGATTTTTTCTTGAGCTATCCGAGATTCCGATTCGGTGTTTTGTCTCTGTAAATTTGTTTCGGCTTCTGATATTTCCAAATTGTGCCGTCTTTCCATCTCAATCTTGACTTTGCTGAATTCGGACTCTAGTGCAGTCTTTTCTTGCTGATGCAATTGCTTAGCATCAGTAATTGCAGCGCGTAACATGGCTTGATACTCTGTTTCAAGCTTTTCTTTCAGTTCAAGTTTTTCTCTAGCAATCTTTTCATGCATCTCTTGCTGTTCTACTCGAAGTTGATCTTTCATTTCCTTCATCTGTTGTTTGTAATACTGTTCAAGTTGCACGCGCTCCTCATTGAATGTACGAGTGAGCTTTGCCACTTCTTCTCCGAAGTTTCTTTGCATTTCCAACTTTTCCTGCGCCATAGAGTCTTCCAACTGTACTCTGTCTGCTCTGGAGTTCTCTTCCCATTCTCGTTGCTTACTCCTGAAGCTGCGAAGCAGCTCTTCCATTCTGTTTTTAAAATACTGTTCCAATGTCATCCTTTCGCGTTCAAAAATATGAAGCAATTCTGATTTCAAAGCTTCTTCGTTATCTCCAATGCTCTCTGTTTGAAAGTCAAGTTTTGTGGAAGACTGAAATTCTCTGCTTTCGGGAGCGAACCAAAAATCTCCATCACAAGCTTCCTTTTCTTCTGAGATAGCATTATTTGAAGTTCTTACTTCAGTTGCGAAGGTTCTAGAACTGTAGTCGTTACCTTGTTCTATGCTGGTGTCAAGCTCGCCAAATGCACTGTCTTTACTGCTGGTAGTTTCAGAAGAGTGAAACCTTCCGTAGCTACTGCTGCCTTTGTCATGTGAATAATATTCAGCAGAACCATGTGTTGTTTTTTGGCTGCTAACTTGGCTGCTTGAAATGGTAGCTTCTCTATTGACTTCCAATCGCCTATTTGCATTCATGGTTGACTCTGTGCCAGTGAAACAGGTTGCAGTTTGAATTGACAGTTGTCGGTGTTTTTGTGAACGTTGTTCTTGATAGTGTTGTTACAATTTTTTTAAATAATGCTGCAACATAATTAGAAAAGTACCAAAATAAGTATAGCTTTTCTAACACCCTATATACATCGGGAACTGAACTACAGAATCAATAATTTCCTGGCAATTACTATCTAACGGTTACAGAATGAGAGAGGTGTGTTTCCATAACAATTTATCATCACTACATGCACTTTTTTTCGATTATCTATGTTGCGAATTATTTATGTTGAGAAATATTTATTTTAAAACGGGAAGAGAAATACTTGGCCTTCTTATAATTTGCCAGGTGTGTCATGTTGTCCTGCTGTCACGCTTGGGCGTACGTTGTTGTTGTACACAGTGATACCAACCAATCAAAATTCGAGCACTCTTCAAAATATATAATGTAAAACTTTCTAAGCTCAGGAACTTTAACGTAAACAGCGCATGCGCTCCTGGTTAGTATCCAAGTAATAAGTTACAATATAGCTAACAGCTTCACTGGACACGAAGTTTCTTGCCTTATCCGGATAACGAATCCGGCGAGCAAAAGTGAAACGAGCGGACATGACTCAGTTTATTAGACCAACAACAGCAAAACAAAGGAGGTGACGTGTACTAGCGACTTCTAAAGTACATCAGAGGTCATCTGCGTTGCATGACTGTGCGACTTTAGGTTTATTTTATAAAAATACTCATGCATGTTCTCACAAATTTTAATTATAGTTTTCGTTTTTGAAATAGACTCTTGATTGCTAGTCTGCTAGATTGCCAAGTTTATATTGTCAATAAAGTGTTTGAGCTGTAGGTTTTCATTGTATTGTAATTGACAACTCATTAAGAAAGTAAGCATGCAGATGACTTTACTATTTAGCAATTTCCAAAAACTTGGTGTCCCAATAAAAATAGCCTGCGTTGCAGCCAGTCTAAACCTCCGGTATACACAGTCTATATATGGTAAAATAAAACTGTCAACACCGTCTGCACCGCAGGCTAAATAAAAATCGTCGCCAACAAAATATCAAATATCATTCAAAATCAAGAAAGCGTTGTTTATGCGCTCAAAAAGACAATCGTATCATGATTTTGGGAATCGCATGAAACAATTTCATATTCAAGTGGTTTGCAACTGGCACTAGCTGTTTTGAGCTTCCTCAAATGTTTAGTAAGCCTCTATTTATTCTTTGAACATCAGCTTATTACACTAAAAAGTAAAGAACCGGTTCAATCTTCAGACTTTTCAGTATATTCTAATTGACCCGCACCGTATCCATCAATTAATTTTGTTGTTTCTTTTTGGAAGTGTGGTACTATCAGTTAATATCACAGAGGAAAAGTACATTTGATTGCATGCTAACAGCACATAGTTGTTGTTGGTTGTAACTTGCGAAATAGTGCTTCTTCAATTTCTACTTTCAGTTTAAGAAGTATCGAGCCTAAGTAACGCATTTTTTTAAAAAACAAGTTGCTAGAATAGTTATTATCGTTATGATAACAAACCAAGTGCGCAAACATGTGGATACTGTCTGGAGCGTACAACTGTTATGCCTTGAAAGCTTTGTTTTTGTATATAGAAAAGAGATTTACTGTATTAATTTGCCAAAACGTATATTCACTTGTTTGGATCTGTCCTACGGACATACTTCAAGGTTTGCGTGCTGCATTACGATAGAGAAAACTTTGATACAGTCAAAGACAACAATTTTCAACTGTTCTTTCTATAATAACCTTACCTGCAATATTATCTTCAGGAAATTTGTCAATTAGATTCCTCGCCAGCAGGAATGCCCTGGACATTGCAGCACACTGCTTGTAGACTGTAAAACGTCTTTCGCACCTAACATTTGCAATCAACTTATTAAGATTTGCGGCTTATGAATAAATTACTATATTGGCTTGACCTCAACTTGTGGCAAAACCGTGAGTCTTCACTCTCGTTTGGAATAACAACTTTCGAATTGTGAGATGCAGTTATGAGTATTTTGAGCAGCGACATATACAGGTTCAAATAACTTTAAGTTACATTTCAAACTTGTTTAATATTGCCGATTCTTTTGATTGAAATGTTTAGCTTCGACACCCATGTTATGATAACAACCAACGAGTGGCCAATCAAATTACTTTTTACCTGTTATGTACCCGCAAAGTTGAGGTATTAAAGAACAGATTTAATTTCCTTTTAATCTATCAAAATAATCAAAAAAACAAATGGGGCCTGTTTGCTAAGGACGACTAAGTAACAGAAGTGACATCTTTTAGTCGGGCACTTGAGACAAATATATAGCCCACCTGTAATATCAAAATGAAACAATCAGAATAAACCTTTTACTTTGGTCAGTTTTATGCGACAACAACTGAAATTGCAATTAATAATAAGCGGTTTGCTGCATTTTGGTAGAATTGTTTTCTCAGTCCTTGTGTTCTTGCATTTTTTTTGTCGAATGCTGATAGTTGACAAAGACAATGACATTTTGTTGTTTGCACCATAATTTACAATAGTTTATCTATGTATATAAATTAGTGAGTCTAGCTAAATGGAAACAACTGTGATGCTGTACAGGCCATTTAACTGTCTATAGTTTCGACTTTTATAATATTATCGTCAAAATGTTCTGGGAAATTAAGTGGTAACATAGTTTCATTGTTGCTCTGTTACGATTTGGTTTAATCTGGCACCAGCGATTTGCTAAAACTTTGTTCTTCCAGGGCTGCGAAACAGAATTGCGAGTCAGTGATAGCAGTCTGGCTAAAACTCTCAATCGCTGGACTTTATACTTCACGTTGAACATGCTGAAAAGCCCTGAGGGGAGCACCTGAAATATGTTGGTATTAAAATTGATTCCAGGCAGTCGATCGGGAGTTACCCCTATTCGAACTGTTTGTTTATAAGGGAAACAGATGACCCTAGCTCTCGTCTAGATAAACTTGGGCCGACGCGTTGTCTTGTATGTTTGCAAATGTGTCGATTCGGCAACTAAAAGAGCGAATGAGTACTCCTAGAACGAGGACTAACTGGTCTTCTCGCAAAAAGAACCAAGCCAAACACTCTTCTACTGCCAAAAAATTACCATGCTCTAAACTTTTTGGATGAGCTTTTTGGATGGAAATACTTACAATTGTTTTGTTTGGAAACCGAGCACAACGATCAAAATAGACAACGTCGCCCTTTTTTTGAAAACATATGACTAGTCTGCGTTTAAAAGTTTTCTTACAGAAATTTACGTTGTGTTAGATATTCTAAAAGAAAATGAGATTGTCAATTGAACCAACGCTTTGATTATACTGCCACCAGTAATTGCGGAAACCATCACAGCGTGATGGCCAAACCGTGACCACACGTATTTATACAGTAAGTTTCTGTGCATCGTTCATGTTTTGGACTCAGCCAATCAAACCTCTGTGTGGGTACTTCTGAGACGCTGCATGCAGGCGTGTCGGACGAATTTTCTAATTAAGATTGTCAGCAGCCAGGACACTTGATTGGCTAGTTCCCATCCACAAAATTTGCAAAAAAATACTGTCTAAGTTAATTCTGGCCACAGTTTGGCGCTTCGTGCTGTAAAAGTGATTTTAATCTTTTCGAAAAAGTTTTTTTTTAAAACGCCATAGGAGATATACACTTCTTTCAAAATTTGCGCCAGTGACATCAACAATAACTTCAAGTCGAGGTCAAGCTCCTAGTTTTCATACTTTTGCTAATTTTTTTCCCTGCTAGCCTCTACTCGATGTTTTTGTTTATGGTCAATGAGGCATATTATGAAAGTGGTCTATAAGGTGTTATGGTTTATAAAAGTGCACACATTTTGGAGTTTTTGAATAAATGAATGAAAAAATTTATTTGACCACATTACGATGAATGAGCCAAGAAAAGGTCCGATTAAAAATTTGTGTGTAATTTAACTTATGTATAAGGATTCGATCTGACGATCAGCATCAAGAAAACTAACGTCATGGGCCAAAATGTCCCGTTTCCTCCGTCAGCAAAAATCAACAACGAGGTACTCGATGTCACCAACCATTTCACATATCTTGGCTCTACTGTGACCAGCAAATTATCCATGGACACAGAGATTAACAGGCGCATCGCCAAAGCTGCTGCTGCCTTGTCAAAACTGAGACGCAGGGTATGGACCAACAACCAGCTAACTCTAAACACAAAACTCAAGGTATATCAGGCGTGCGTCCTTAGCACCCTGCTGTACGCCAGTGAGTCATGGACAACATATGCCCGTCAGGAGAACCGCCTCGAAAGTTTTCATCTGCGCTGCTTACGGCGAATTATGGGTATCAAGTGGCAAGACAAAGTCACTAATTCCGCTGTGCTGGAGAAAGCAGGCTCCCTTAGCATGCATCTCATGCTTTGCAAACGTCGACTGCGTTGGCTCGGACATGTGTTTTGGATGGAGGACGGTCGCATACCCAAGGACCTTCTGTATGGCGAGCTAGCTGCAGGACACCGCCCAGTGGGTCGCCTGGCACTGCGTTTCAAGGATGACTGTAAACGCGATCTAAAGCGTACAGGCCTTGGTATGGGCAGCTGGGAAGCACATTCTGGTGATCGAAGCTGCTGGCGTCATGCTGTCAGTAGTGGAATCATACGTGGAGAAAGAGCGAGAACCCTCCAGCTGGAGGAGAAGAGAGAACAGAGGAAAGCGAGGCAGAAGAACGTAGAGGTCAATCCACAGTTTGTGTGCAACCATTGTGGCAGAGACTGTCACGCCAGGATAGGAACTATAAGCCACTCGAAACGCTGCTATCAGCACGTATAACAATATTGATTAGGACTCTCAGGGCGCTTACCATTGTCTCTCGAAACAGAAGGTTGCCTACTATTCAGTTTCAGTTAAGAAAGAGGTGTCAAGTTTCCAGTATCCTGATAAAAGGAAATTTAGTCTACATTTTAATGCCGGGTTTTTCTTTTGCTAGGTAAACCTTCTTTCTTCAGAGTGTAAATCTCTCCATATAGCTGTCAAATCGAAATTACCAGAGGTTTCCCTAAGTAATCTTCTTTTTAGAATTGCTGTGCGTCATTCGGTTCCCTCTTTTCTTGTCCATTCTGCGTTGAAATAGCCACCGAAAATAATACCTTTGGGGTTAATCAATCACCTTTCCAAAAAACCTGGAATATCTTTGTTAGGTGCGCAAACGTTGACTATTGTTAAAGATGTATCTTTTGTTTTTACACCAACTAAAATAATTTGCCCTCTGGATGACAATATTGTTTGAGTATCTGGAAACTGAAATTATTGTTGAATAGCATACACACCACCTCTCTTAGCATTAGAGCAGTTACGACTCGAATCTATTTTTTCCCCATAAAAGCTTGCAAACACTTGAGCTAACAGTTAATAATCAGTTAAGTAAAGTAGACGAATGGCTATGTGCCTACAAACTGTCACTGAATACAGATAAGACTAACTATGTCTTATTTCATACACCATGGAAAAAAATAACTGCCTCTTTCATTCTACAAATAACTAATAAGCAGATCACTCAAACTAAGTCAATAAAATATTTAGGAGTGCTAATAGACTGTCACTTGAATTGGGAAGTCCATATTCTCAACACATGCAAAAACTGCCAAAGAGTATTGGCATTATTTGCAAACTGAGACATTTCATGAACACTCAAACTCTAGTGAACTATACTATAATATTATCCATCCTTTTCTCACATATGGCTGCACAGTATGGGGTAGCACTTACACTACAAATATTAAACCTCTAGAACTCTTGCAAAAAAGAACAGTTCGTATTTTAACTTTTTCCACATTTGATACATATACCATTCCTTTCTTTGCAAAACTTAAACTTCTTAAAATATATGAAGTTATCCTTTTTTATACCGCGTGCTTTATGTACCATTACTCGAATTCCAACTTCTCAAAAGCTTTTGAGAATTTCTTCTTGCCCATCAAGACTAGACCAGTTACAACACACATCTGGCTGCCAAATTTACTTTTGCTCTCCCAAAAATTACCACTAACTGTGGAAAATTTAATATTAGATATTTTGGCTCAAAAATTTGGAATGAACTTGGCGAAACGCTTAAAAATTTGAGCTTTTCTTGCTTCAAAAAGAAACTCAAAAATTACTATCTCGATAGGTATATTTGACTTCACCTCGTTTTTTTTCTTATCTAGCTTAGTTAGTTTGTACATTTTTACTGACTTGAAGATATGAGTTGTAATCTGTTTATGTGTATTGGTGTATACTTCTTTCGCTACGTACTTCCAACTATTTTGACCAAACAGATTTATTTGAAATATAATGGGCACCCAGCTAGATTAGCTTCTACAGTTATTTCGGGTGCCCAACCACTGTAACATATCAATACTAATTACTTTTGCTTTTGCATGTTCTTTAAATTTATACAAAAAAGGTGGAAATAAAGATTATTCTTGGATTGTTGTTGTTGTTGTTTTTGGTTACTAAAGAGTGCGGTATACCCCTATTCGTTTGCCCAAAAAATTTATGTTTCATTCGTATTGTTTACTTCTTGTAAAAAGAAAAAATAATATTTTTTCATACTTAGCATCGAAAGGTTTCTCTTCGTTTTATGCGACTGCTAGTCCCCGCACGCTTACAGAACATATAGTTTGCTCAGTTCCCCTGAACTTAAAAATAAAATAAAACTATCTTAAAATTATCTTATGACATACAGGAGTCTAAATTTTGAAGCAAATACTGAAGCAAAAACTGACCTAACTGTTATGGAAGTAGAATGTGCTCATAATATAGACCCACTTTTGAAAATGCAAATTTGAAACGACAGCACTCAAACTTATAAACATATATTAAATAGAAAAAAATTAATATCTTGGGGTAACATAACGGCTCAGGAAAATGACCTGTTTTACATTCTAGATCATCAACCGGTTGAAAAGAGATCAATGATAACAAAAATAACCAGTCATAACAAAAAGTATATAGAGCAAAATATGTTTTAGCTGCG
The DNA here is from genome assembly GCA_025403605.1 of Parazoanthus darwini. NCBI lineage: Eukaryota > Metazoa > Cnidaria > Anthozoa > Zoantharia > Parazoanthidae > Parazoanthus > Parazoanthus darwini. The sequence continues at coordinate 10,719 of JAOBYF010348870.1, forward strand.
TACAAAGCTGAGAAAAATATGGTTGATTATTTCATTTAATACAACATCAACAATGGAGGTCATATCTAGTATCCCTTCGTATTTTCAGGAAATTTTTCAAAGCTGCACTTATCCTTTCAAACCATTGGGGTTCTGCCTACGATTTTGTCCTGGATCCCTTGTGACTTCTCTTTTCTCTTGAATAGCCTTTGGAGTATCAATGTTAATGAAGGCATCTCTAAACCGCGTCAATTTCTTGATTTCAATCTTGTGCCCAACTTGTTGTCTTTATCTTCCCCGCAAACAAAACGTGCAATAGTCTTGCCTTCTTCCCGGATCCTAAAGGCTTATGGCATCCCCCAAGGCTGTTAAGAGCAATCAATGCAATGTGCTCGATCTGACACCCGATCAAAGGTAGTGTCCCCAGATGGTGACACAGAGGAATTCGAAATCACTGCTGGTGTCTTGCAACGGGCTACTTTAGCCCCATTCATCTTCGTGATAGTTCTCGACTACGTTCTTCGCAGGGCTATCTCAGGAAGAGACTCCGAGCTTGGATTCATGTTATCTCCAAGGCGACCGAGCATACACCCCAAAAAGGTCATCAGAGACATGGTCTTCACAGAAGCTTCTGTCCAGAGTAGAGAACAAGGGCAACCGCGTCGGGCTACTTCTGAGTTAGAAGAAGACAAAGGTTATGACTTGTAACGTCGCTCCTGACCCTATTCTCACAAACGATTAACCGCACTAGAAATTGAGGACTTCAAATATCTCGGTTTATGGCTTAACTCTTCAGAACGAGGCATCAACGTAAGGCACTTGCCTGGAAAGCGCTGAATAGCATGAAGAGGGTTTGGAAATCCAGTGTATCAAATGAATTGAAGACCAGGCTCTTTATAGCAACTGTAGAGTCGGTTCTCCTGTATGGGTGTGAATCGTGGACTTTTTCTCAGCCCTAGAAAGATCGCTTGACGGCTGTTACACCCGAGTACTTCGCGCTGCATCGTGCTGTTTTGTAACTAATGAAGAGCTGTATGGTACCCTCCCAAGAATATCTGACAAGGTGGCCTGGCGAAGACTTGGACTCGCTGGCCACTGCTTTAGACACAAAGAGCTGCTTGCTGGAGAACTAGTTCTTTGGGAGCCTACTCACGAACGCAGAGGAAGAGGGCGTCCAAGTGCGACCTTCGTCGATACCCCGAAGAGAGATTTGGGAACTGACAACAAATTAGAACTGGAAGTCTGCATGACCAACCAGGAGGACTAGCGTGTCAGGCGTGCTGCTCGGCTGAGGCCGCCATGATTGATTGATTGATTGACTTCTTTCCGGCTTGTGTTTTGCGAATTCGGTGTTCGGCGTGAAAACGTATGCAGTAGGTGTATGTTCCAAGGTCCGTTTGAATGATATAATAGGGACATTTAGGTCGAAGTTTATTCACGATTCCCGCAAACAGCAAACGTCAAGATGTCACGTGACCTCACTCTTGCCGCGCGGTTTGACGTTCGCATTTCAAGTTTCAACCTCAGGAAGGCTGTTTTGCGGTAAGTGAAATACGGCAAGATTTTTCGATCTTTTTAACACTGCAAACCCACGTATAAAGTAAATATTCAACTTTCTTCATGTTTTAACTCCTGAACAAGTAGCGTTTTTTCTATTCAAAAAGCAGCATGTTGAATCATCAAAAACAAATATGGCGACTAAATTACAACAGCCACTGATTTACACAACGCAAAATGCAATTTCGGCGGTTTTTTTGTGTTTTGGCACTGAATATTGGATTATTTGTTAGTACTGAACGTTGTAATAGTTTTAATAGTTTATTTCTGCACATTGTATGCTCTGTAATATTCATTTCTCTAAAATTTAGTACAATTGCGTCGTCAACACAAACAGCTGAAATGTACTTATAATATAATTCATTGATTTTTTTGATAGATGGCCCACAACTCAACATGACTTGATGCTCTGTAATTGTAAAGAGGTCACTGCTCAGAATCCACAATTTCCAAATGATTGAGAAAAGATTGTGGAATCTGTAGGAACGTCGTTTTTCCCGCTGTGGTATATTAACCCCAAATCTTAAATGCCAAATATTTTTGTACAGCAAACCTCAAACCGCGAACGTCGACCTGAGGTTTGCGGTATTTTTCAAATACTTCGATCTTAATGTCGCTATTAAAATTCCCTTTGCATTGCTATTCTTGTCAAAAAAAACGTTCAGACAATACTGAGCCGATGGGTTTTTTTAGATCTCACAAAAATATAATGCAGATCTTGCACTACTTCAGCAAATAAAAAGCAGCAGAGAAAATATATTTAACATGTGTTCAATGGGTAGTGGTAGCGTTGAAGACTTACAATTTGGTCAAGCTTTCCAGGCCAGGTCTGCTTTGTAGGGCTCCTTCGACCAATCCACATGTTGAGTCTGTTGTGGCCATCCTTGAAGTAGCCATTTAAATGTACACCATATCTTACTGTGCCAAGCAAACCTACAAACAGAAAGTCATTCGTCATATTATGCGTGTAGCCAGGAGTTTGCAAGAGGGGTGCATGTGGCGGTGAAGGTGAAAATTTTTAGAGGGGCTCGGGACATGCTCCCCCGGGGAAATATTGAGAAAACGTGGATTGCACTGGACTACATTTCTCGCGTTTTCATGACGGATAAAGAAAACAAGTTATAGAGTAGTCGAAAGAAGAAGTACGAAATCACTACCACACTACTAAACGCGTTTGATCTTTTAAAAATATAACATGATGCAGTGGAAACAACACGAGAAATGTGTAACAATGGATTAAGAACAATTTATGTCAAATAATCGCAGCACAAGCCAGTATATATATAGGCACCTATACCAGTGAAGGCATTTTCAGTGATTCAGTGCAATTGAACTCTACCCCTTACTGCAAAATACCTGTACTGCAGTTATACCTGTACTGCAGTTATACAGGTATGGGTTCTTCAGACGGCTCGAAGAGGGTACATTTATATACAATGATGTCATCATTTTGAAACTTGGAACTTCACTGGGGCCTTATTTGCTGGAAGGTTTGCAATTCTGAGTGTTTGTTCAATGAGAAGCAGGCACATCGGACTACTTGTCAGGGTTTTGAGTCCTTCCGTTTTCCCGAAACCCTACATGTATGTGATACGTAGATCTTGGTGTCATCGGCGTAGCCTACTAGTCTGCAGTCCTTGATGGCAGACACGAAGTCATTCATGAGATGTTTAAAAAAAGGGGGGGCCTAAGAATGGACCCCTGTTGTACTCCAGCAGCCACGCACATCCAGGTTCAGTAGATGTCGCCCAGGCTGACTCGCTGACAGCGGTATGACAATTAGCTTCGTAACAGTGAAATTGATTGCCCGTCTAATCCATAGAACTCCAATGACTTTGCATTTATCAATTTCCTCTTTCCATTGCTCTGTCAAAGTTAAGAGTGCAGTAGAGCAGCGGTGATGTTTCCTGTACGCACACATGAAGTCATGAAAGATTGTCACAAAATGTTCTGAAAGCTGCAAGTGAATCTTTCTTTCAAACACTTCTGCAAAAAATAGGCAACACGGTGACCATCGCAGTTGAAGTTGGCTTTATAACATACACAGCCCTCCTTGTGGAGTGAAGTGATTTGGCCATGCTTACAGGTATCCGAGACTTGTGATCGAATGATGTTGTTGATCAACTTGCTGAGAGGTTTCGCTATACTGTAGATTTGGATGATGCCTTCACCGCGCGCGGTGGAATGGAACTGTACTCCTGTGCTTTATTTGGTTTTGTGTTGTCAAGTACATCCTTCACAATGTGCTGGTTTGCCCAGTCGGAGCTTAGGCTATTCATTGATGTTGTTACATGTAGGATTTGGCAACAGGGATACGTGTACTTGATCTTAAGAGCGAATGTCAGAAAAAACCAAAATTCGTCCGTGTGTCGTCAAATTTTAGATTTCTTCATATTTTGCCTAAATAACCCCTATGGTAAATTATTTTCGAAAATTACATTGAAAGGTTCAGCAGCGCTTTATTTTTTTCAAAATCGAGGAAAGTTAAAATACGCCATTTCCGCTCTCGATGGCGGCGGGGGCCGCCATTATTGGGCTGAAGTGATGCATATTCTCTTCGCTCGTACAGGAAACGAGATCGCACATATAAGTATGCATTTAACACGTTATAAACCATCAATCCCTCTTTCTAAAACTCGTTATTATATCGGAAAATATGTAGCAGAAATTATATTTTGTTTCGTTGAATGTACCCCAGTCAGAGTGCCTAATAAAAGTGTTCACTTTAAGGTCTTTTCTACACACACCAAACTCCACTGGTATACGTTTTATTTCAATAAAAATAGTATCAGCAGGAAGTACGATCTATATATTCCATTGTGTGAAAATCTTTCTGGCGGCAAATGAATAGTGACCCGCTGAGGGCCCTCAACGTGAACTGTGTTTTTCAGCTTGTCAAGTCGTTATGTATTAAACAAGACGGCTACTGTTTCATGACAACAACCAAAAGGAGAGTCTACAAATCGATCGAGCCAAGACAGTTTCTGCCGTTGTATTTCTCAAGATGTTTCTTATCATTTAGCTGAAAACTAGTTGGAGTCATTGGGTGCGATATTTTGTAAAAATGTGCGCGTTTGACTTATAAAGACAACTGTCGTGAACTGAACAACAAGACCCGAAGCAAGACAAAGGTCACGCAGTTTACTTAAATGTTCAATGCGATATGACAAACAACACAAGTTAATACATGCCCGGTTACAAGTGAGTTTCATCTTGGTATTTATATACATATCAAACATGTTATCGTTTAAACACTCCAATGTAACTATACATGCCTTTCTCTGAGCTTGGGCATGTTGTTTTGCGTGACCAGTACATATTGTGTAATATCAGAATGCTGGGCCCCAAGCCGCATGTAGTCTCATGCTCTAATCAAAATATATTCCATATCTCCTGTATTCCGAGGTCAGTACAGTCAACAAACAATTATAAAAAGTCACAACAATTTGATAAAATATGAACAATAATTGGCAGAAATCCTAGCGACTGTTCCTAATATACAGTGTTTACTGTTGTCTTAACGAAAAACAACTACAATGTCAAGTCTAAACTCACCACAGACTAATCACTAAACCAGTTTGCTTCTGCCGTTTTAAATTTTATCGTACGTGCATCCAAACAGTTAGAAGTTAAATTGTGTTGCCCGACTTCAAGTGCATTCTTGCAAAATTCGGGACAAATCGTTTGGTCCCACGTGGAACGAATGCAAGTTTGCTGTGACAAAAACTGTTTCACAGTCCGATGAAAATCACTCTAACAACAAATCATGATCTTAGCAAATTCGATTTAGGGACATACAAAAACAAGAAAAAAAACTTAAACCAAACAAAGGTCGATGGTAAAAATGTGATTCAAACCCTGCATGCGAAAATTTGGCAGTTTTCGAACATTTCTTAAAAATTTTACAAATACGTTTATTAAGGTTAATTCATTACCCATCATTCTACCCTGTTCTGTTCTGTTCTGTTCTGTGTGCTCTGACCTTCTTACCTTACTTGGCTAACCTTCTATTTTATGGTAAGCCTTTCCTCCTTCACTTCTTGAAAGATGGGTGCGAGGGGGGTTGATGCAATCCCACTCCACTTTTATGTAGACTGACATAAAACTCGGTAGATGGGCGTTTACAATTTTCAACATTTTCTCAAGTGTACTAAATATACGCTTTCACCCCCCTACTGAAAGAGTATGTAAAACGTGTTTCAAACCTGGTTTGGACGCTACGGTGTGATCAAAAGTTCTGATCTCATTGCCCCGCATTTGTTTAACAAACAAGAACAAGAATATACTTTGGTGCCTTGTTTCATAAAACTCAATTCATGCCGACAACGTGCAATGATAAGTGAAAAGACAAGACAAATGATATACTGGCTCGTTTAATATTTAAAAGAAAACGCGGAAAACAAACTTTACTAATGAAATACAATTTCATTTATGCTTATTATGAACGTGTACAAAAGTGTACACA
>JAOBYF010349981.1:0-16713 GCA_025403605.1 Parazoanthus darwini
CCCAGGCTCTTTCCTCTCCCGAGAGAAAGACCCTGGTTGGGTCTGGTCACGTGGCACCCAGATTCTGGGTGGTAACAAATAAAACAAACGTGGAAGATGTGCCTACAAGTGATTTTTGTTCTTATTAAACTAGTGTGGAGAGGTAAAGTTTCATTTTCATCAAAACATACGTGTACGCTTGTGCACGCTATTTTATTTGGTACCACCCAGATAACCAGACCCAACCAGGGTCTTTCTCTCGGGAGAAGAAAGAGGAAGACATGTGTAAAACAACTAAACTGACCTTGTGCCGACTGCACCAACGTGCTTGGTGTGTCATAAATCTGAAAGAAAACACAAATATATTTCAGTACTTTAACTTTAAGTACAGCGCTGCAAACTGACAATATTTAGCACCGGGGTTGCAAGCTCTAAGCTACAGGAAGAAGCAATGTCAAGAAAAACAACAATATAGAGAGTAGGTATAGAACCTGGATGAAGTCGTACGGGAATAAAACTGATCGACTTTCCATTTCTGCAATAGCCGTGTTCAGATAATCTGACAACATATGGTTTGTTTCGAATTGTTGTGTCATATGTCAAACAGTGTGCATAATTTGGTAAAAAAGAGCTCCAACTATTCCACAAAATTCAACACACACACGGTGAGCAGAAAATTCTTAAACGAGATGGGGCCTTGGATCATGATCGAACACAGAACAAACACCATCCAGAAACACACATGAAATAGCATTCTGCAGATCCTTAATAAATTATACATTAATACATGTATATTAGTTTCCTTTAAAAGTACACCAGGGGAAACATTAAGATGAAACACCAAGTATGTAGGTGTGAGGCACCTGTGAGTTGCCTTACACTGGCGAGTCAAACTACACAAAACTCAAATGGGGTCTCTATGACTGAAGCTGAGGTCTGAACTTTCACTGATCAATGGTTGATAGATTTGTGCAACTTAATAAAGACAAAATGTTTAAAACAGTTAACAATACATTGGATATGAAATTACTTGATGGGTAGCAATATCCAGCCTCTAAAAACGGGCTTGGCACTTACCGTTTCTTCGATAGGCTGGGGTGTGCTCTGACCGGAAGTGGCAGGGGTGTCGCTGGGGGTGGTGGTGGGGGTGACGGTTTTCTTGTCTGTCTTGCTCATTATTTTAACGTGGTTCCCAGGGAAAATTCCACTCTGACGCTTCTTGCCACGAGCCTGAAATACAACCAGTTCAGAAAACTATTGAGAATACGAAAAAATCCATAAGGAGGAGATTAAACACACCCAATACTTGTTGGTATTCAACTACCTACAAGGTTATACTGAATGTATGGCCTTAACATTATTTGAGCTAACAAGTAGTCAAATAAATGAATAATTAACTAAATAAATTCAATGTGGGTCAGTAAGATCTAGACAGTTTAGAATAATATGAAATAAACAACAAGAGGAATAATCAAGATCGTTTTTATTATTCTGGATAATTTCACTACGTATAGTTAATTTCCAAGCAGTTATATAGCACAATATTCAGTACAAATTTCGTTCTTAATCTTTTTCTGTGACTGTCAAGGAACAAAAGCCATTTCTTTGCAATGGCAGTCATTTTATTTTTCATCTGACTAGTAGTTCTTACGATATTCCAGATTGCAAACAAGCTCTTAGTAAAAGATAATTACGTTTTTTACGCAAGAGTAATTTGTTATGTTTGTTGTTCGGGACACTTTGTTGAAGGGGCGGCAATCAATTCAACTTTTACTTAACCAATTTTTCGCAGTTTGTTAGGGTTGTTTGTGGTTTCTTACCTGAAGTTCCCCCTCCCACCACCCGTCAGGATTTTTCTTCTTGACCAGGATTAACTGTCCTGGCGCCAAGGACAGCTCGTCTGGCGACGTGGCTGTGTATGCTGCTGTTACCGTGGCAATCTCTGCAGAAAGGCAATTGATCACAATACATCAATCACCATCAATCAATCATCATCACAATAGTGTTGACAAATACTTACAATAAACATATTAAGAATAAAATTTAAAAAAAACAAACACAACTCAACAGTGTTTGCATTGAATATTTGGAACACAAAGGTCCTTCAAAAAGAACTAATTTTTCTAGATGAATGGGGAAGCCAGACGCAGTTAAGCCACAAGATGGGTCCAGAAATCTCATCAACTACAAAACTAAACCTATATTAGGCATTTGGAAAACAGTTTGAATAAAGAACACGATGCAGCGAAAAAATTCTTGCACAAACCTACTATGCCCCACTACTCCAAAACCTAAATTTGAATTAAAACACAAACCTGGCTTCGTTCTTGGAGCTGCCTTTGGTGGCTGAAAAAGAATAGAATAAAACAGTTAAAACCCAAAATTTTGTACCAGCTTTCCAAAAACATACATAAGGACAAGAAGAATGGGATCAATCGTGGTTTTTCGGAAACCACCCACCCACCCACCCCTCCCATAAAAGACAAACCTAACCCCAACCTTGACTCTAACCCTAGCCTAAGGGAGGGGTGGGTGGGACATTTCCAGGAACCCAGATTGACCTGAAGAATGTGCTGATGGAATGTTACTTCTTTCACAAACAATCTTGTAATATGAGAGAGCAACATGTAATGTGGAAAATCCCAATGGCCCCCCTCAAATATTTCATGATGTATAAATAAAACGTAATTTACTTAAAAATCTGTTACAGATTTTCTCTGACAGACCCCAATTTTTGAACTTCCTGGACTGTCATGGCCTGTATTGGCTACACATTTGTGAACTATATGCTGTTAAATAACATATTCAAATGTAAACTAAAATATGAAGCCAATGGGTTGACCATTAAACTGTTAGTGGTAACCGTCTTTATATGAATAATTGTATCTTCATATTGTACTTGCATTTTCAGCAACTTTAGTCAAGGTTTGAAAACCTTCGTGCCTTTGGATATCAATTGAAGGGTCTGATTTTGAATTTTTTTAAGGCTTCAATTTACAGCTTTTGAAGTTGCTAGTTTATGTGGTGCCTCTTTTTATGTATTTTCAATTCCATTGTAGTGAATACGGAAGTTACCATAAAGTTTACCCTAGAAACCAGTATTCCTGCGAAAAAGTTCATTACAAAACCATCATTTCCTAAAAATTATCTAGAAGTCACTTAATTTGTTGCTTTTGCATTTTCAGAGTACTCATAATCTGATAATTATTATGTTCAGTTTGTACTTGTACATGTACGAAGTAAACCTAATCTGCCTTATGCAATAAACAAAGAACACTATGAAGGTTTTTAACTTCATTGGACAGCAACTTATACATCATGTCTACAGACTGTGTGATTGGACTACGCAACAAAACCCTATTGTGTTGTCCAATCACCCTGCAGACATAATGAATACAAGTAAGTTGTTGTCAAGTGAAATCACAATTATTCATAGTGTTTTCAAAATGGTTACATAGTTTAAAAACTAGTTTACAAGCTTGATAATATTAAATAGTTGGCCACTATTTGCCACCTTCTTCAGAAATTGTTAGAAAACACTGAGTGCATCTTTAATTTAGTTTGGTCAAAAGCTCCCACCAACAGAAAATGAATCAAAAGAGATTAATTAAAAGCATTTTGAGCCAAGAAAAGCATTTGGAGTCTAAAATTAATTATAGTTATAACTAGGAACAATCAAATAGAAAATTTCCTTTTGTGCTTTAATCACCTCAGTTTCCTTCTTCTTCACATAGTTTGCAGGGAACATTCCAGCATTTCCTTTGCATTGTCCCTCCCACCACTCCCCATCAGCCTTCGTCACACTAATGACGTCACCTTCAGCAAATGAGAGGTCTCCAACTTCACCAGTATATGGGTACATGGCTTCACACTCTGAAAATGAAAGATGTGAAACATTAATCAAATGAACTTGCTGATCAGTTTGAAAATTACCCTTGCAAATTAAGTGAAAGGCACAGTAACAATGAAGGCAGTTTACGAGAAAAAACAAATACTGTTTCATAATGTCTTATATCTTCTCACAGTAACCAAATCATGACAAATAGGAGTTGTGAAAATGAAGAACTATTTTTCAACAATATTATCAATTCAAGTAATGCCTGTCAAGCAGACAGGGTGAAGAGTACCTGACGGAGGAGAGGGGGTGCTCCCATTTTTCAGCAAAAAATAAAAAACAAAAAATACTCGAAAACTGCACTTTTGTTGTTGTAGCCTACTTCAGTGATAGCTAAACAGTCTATCTTGGAAGTGTTTTACCCCTAAAAAATATCCATTTTAGCAAAAATTCAGTACTTACTTATGCAATCCCCTAAAAACTACCAGATTGCAAACTTCAACCTCCACGAAGTATAAGCTCCTACAACCTCAAACTATTGAGTACCCCCTCCAAATATAAATAATACCCCCTCCAACTGTATGGATTACCCCCTTTCAACTATAGGGAATATCCTCTTCAAACTATAAAGGGTACCCCCTTCAACTATAATTATGGAGTACTTTCTCTAACTATATGGGGTACCCCCTCCAACTATATGGACTACCCCCTCCAACTTTAATGAGTACCCCTCCAATTACATATATGGGGTAACTCCTCCAACTTTAATATAGTACCCCCTCTAACTATAATAATTATTTACGGGGTACCCCCACAACTATATGGAACATCCCCTCCAACTATAGGGAGTACCCCCTCTAACTATATGGAGTACCCCCTTCAACTTTGTAGAGTACTCTCTCCAACTGTTCGGTGTACCCCTTACAACTATAATATGGAATACTCCCTCAAACTACAAGTACCTCCTCCAACTACACAAAGTACCTCCCATTAACTGCTGGTAGTACCCCTCTTTTTCCAGGAGGAATAATTATACATTAAAACATACCAAACAAAGTAGCTGGCTTCTGTTCAGGGGCTGCTGGTGCAACTGCTGCCGTTTCAACCTTGTCAGCCTTTGCTGTTGGCTCATCTGTCTTGGCTGCACCAATCACTTTGACGTAAGACTTGGGGAACCATCCAATCTTGCCGTTCAGCTCCCCTGACCACCACATGTCTTGCTGCTCGTGGATGGTAATTACATCGTTCTTGTTGAAACTCAGATGGTCCTCCTTCTTGCCCCTGTAAGCGTATAATGACACTGCTCTCAAGCCACTGTGCACCATGGTGCCACCTGCTGCTTGGAGTCCCTGCAAAGGTTAAGTTAAAACATGAAGTAATTAACAAAGAGATCTCTGTGTTGATTAAAAGTGAATACAAAAATTATTATTCATTATTTATCAACAAATATATCTACATCTACAGTTGGTAAAAAATCATGAGATATTTACACCAACTGTGAAAATCTAAATGAAACTAATAAAATGGAAATATCAAAATTTAAAAATAATTATGTAAAAATCTGAATAAAACTAATGCAGCAATGGAATATTAAAAACTGTTATTTAAAATTATTTATGGAGGTTGCACTCACAATATCCTTGGGAAGAGAGTTCCATTTCTTGATTGTTTGTGGAAAGGAAAAAATATCTTTCTTTGCCCCTGGAATATTGATATATACCCTAGTTGACTGGGTACCAAATTAACCAAACTAAAACTAAAACTAAACTAAACTTTATTTAATGTCGTTGCGCTGGGAGTGGTTGCCCATTCTCCCAAGCCAGTGGCTTGTGTTTAATCACTCGATGGCACAGATCTTGGCGTGAAAGTCGACTTTGCGGAGGGAGGAAAACCGGAGAACTAGGAGAAAAACCCTCGGACTCGGAAGGAGATCGACAAATCTCAGCCCACATGCGAAGCCCAGGGTTCAATCCCGGGTCCACAGAGGTGGGAGGCACGAGCGCTAACCACTCGGCCATCCTGACTCCCCAAAGTAAGTTTTGCATCACTTGGATTTACCAGTGACACAATAATATTAAAGTTTTATTGATAAATAATACGAGGATCAATTATGACTTTATAATAATCGATCCTTGTATTATTTATCAATAAAACTCATGACTGGCAGCTTATGAATTTATTAGCAAAATACAAAGAACAAAGACAGTGGACTTTATACAATAACTATTTGCAATTGGTAATGACAACTCAATTTCACTTAGACTACCTTTGTGTTGCTTGACCAAGTTAAAGATGGACTACTGTTTTCTGTACACACCTCAGAGGCAACAGCTTGTGGTTGTGTTGCACTGACTGGTTCAGCTGCCGTTCCTCCTGACAGGCCAAGCTGCAGGCCCAGTGCCTGCCGCAGTTGTGACACATTTGGTCCTGCTGTGACGGCAGATGGTGGACTGGCCTCAACAGATTCTGCCCTTTCTACTGCCACTGATGGCTGTGCCATCTTCTCTGCATAGTTTCCAGGGAAAAGTCCTGACTTGCCATTGCACTCCCCAAAGAGCCAGCCAGGGGGTGCACCTTTGTGATCAGGATTTACCTACAACACACAATGATACATGTACATAATTATACAATTCCCTCCGCTTAGCTTTAAACTCTCCGAAATCTCTTGTCAAGTATTTAAACCCCTTTTAAATTGCTATCTTTTCCTGGTAGTAGAGTTAAACTTGAAAATATGATTTCATCATCTTAATCTCAAATTAGCCAATGATTCTCTGGAGATTGATGAATATTTGTGTAATAATGATTGTACGAACTATGTTAATAAAAATAAACTGGTCAACTAGAGTATACCACATGCAATGTATTCCAATCTTGTACAAAAAATTTTACTGTATAATGAAGATTGTCTTCGTTCTAAATAATCACTGATGTCTGATTCATACACAAACTCAACCTACCAGAATGACATCTCCTTCATTGATGCCCAGTTCATCTGGGTTACGAGGTTCAAACTCATACAAGCCTTGATACTGTACATGTTTCACAACAGGTTTTTGAAAGACACTAACGGGATCTGCAAAGAGAGCACAATTATTACTTAATAAAACTAGCACTGCTATAAGACAAAATTTACTGTATGCAACAAGCAGAGGTCACAGACAGAAAAGCATTCAGCCTTTTTTGCTTACACAATCTTAGACACACCTTACACTACATACACTCTACACATGCCCTTATCCTACGCACATCATACACTTATCCTATAAACAACCTATACATACCAGACACACTGCACTCACACACCTTATATACATGTACATGTGCACACCTTCACATGCGCCCTATACACATGCACCCTACATACATCCTACACACTCAGTACACAATCTATACACACACCTTAAACATACCCTACACACAATGACCAAATGAACAAGGCACATACCCTTGGGCTTGACATCAGATTGCTGGTCTGCAATGAGTCTTTGCATCTGCTGAATCTTACTCCTTACGCCTGCTGCTCCACCACTCGACGTCTGCAGAGACTCCTCTTGTTTGAAGACTGGTTTGGCCTGGAGGGACATCTGCTGCTGAACGATGCTCTTATCCTTGCTAAGTAGCTGCTCCTTCTTGTAGTCCTGCTGCTGTTGTTCTCGTTGTTTCTGCTCCTGTAGCTGCCTTTCCCTCAGCTCCTGTTCTCTCTGCAGCTGTTGCTGTCGCTGTTTCTCTTGTTCCAGTTGCTGTTGCAGCTCTGCCTGTCTTCTTTCTTCAGCCTGGCGAGCTTCTTGTAGACGTTTTCTCATCTCTTGTTCTTTTCTTTGTCTCTCCTGCTCTTGTCTCATTGCTATAAAAAACAAAATAACGAGTTCTCGTTTTAAAGAGAACAATGGTGTGGAAGATAACAAACTGAATCTGATGCACTGACAAACTCTTTTTGCAAGCTTACAACATTTTTGTATGGACAACAGACAGGAGATTTAACAAAGCACTGCCTTTCTTTGCTGCTCTTATCTAAATGGTAACTTAAATTCAATTTGGAATATTGGGAATCCAATGTATAGTTAGTAATAACTAACCACAGATTGCACTTAACAAGAGGAGCAAATATGACACAAGCATTGTTACCAAGGGTTGTATATTTACACTTACCTTCCATCTCTCTTTCTTTCTGTCTTCTAGCCTCTTCTTTCCTTTCCTCCTCTTCTCGCTTCCTCCGAGCTTCTAATTCTCTTTTCTCCCGTTCTTCTCTGTCTTTCTTCATTTTCCAGGCATTATACTCGCGTTGTTTTGTCTCTGCAATTTGTTGTAGCCTTGCATTTTCATTTGTAACTTGCTGGATGCTGTTCCTCAGATCCTAAATAATTATAGTAATTACTATAATTTATAATAATAATAACAGTAGTGATAATGACTGTCATTGGCATAGCAAGTCCTGCGGGCCTGGGGCTGCAAATTTTTTTGACAAAATACCAAAAATCACTCCTGCACACCTCTTCAAAGCCTGCAAATCTACTGAAGGTAGCTATGCCACTGCTTGTGATAACAATCAGCAACACACATGATACAATCAATGATAACTAACAATAACAATAAAGTAATAATAATAATAATAATAACAACAATTTATAATAATAATAAAAGTACAAGTACATGTACCAAAAAACAAGAAAAACAAATAAAATAATGTGCTCTAAAACACTGTACTGGAGATTGTAACAACATATGATCATTTAAATTGTAAATACTAGATACAATTTAATTATACCATAAAATATCAATAAGCCCCACCATGTATAAGCCCTGGGGCAATTAGGAACCAACTTTTGAAACGGAAAACTCCTTCCATATATAAGCCCTCCTAAATATAAGGCCACCCAAGAAAAATTTTGTGAAAAGGCCCTTTGACCAAAATAAGGCCCAGGGCTTATTATTGGAATTTTATGTTATATTAACTAATACATATTACAAAAATCATCTGGTCAAAGTTTTAAAAATATATATTCATTAACACATTTGTACAGATATTTACAACTTTACAATAAATAATGTACCTTTAACTGGTTGTTTAGGGTGTCGAGGTTTTTCAGCTTGCCAGCCAGGTCTCCCTCCATGGACTGCTGGGCTAGCTGTAGCCTCATGATGTTGCCGCGGGTGTCTTGCAAGCTGGCCATAGCATTGCCATGAGCCTCGGCTAGAACATGGGAAATTATAAGTTGTCAACCCTTGTTTTGCTAATACTTGACAGGTGTTCAAAGGAAAAAAATAAAACTGTTCTAACTCATAAACCAGCTAATAAACAAACAACTTTTACAATTACTATAAACATATATTGTACTGCAGGTCTTCCAAAGTTGAACCGTTTGATTTTTAATTACTTTCTTTTCAAAACTGAATTATTGAGAAAGTATATTTAAAAATAATGTAGAGTTTACCTCAAGTGTACAACATATGCTACTGCTGTCAGCAGCATTTTTCAGAAAAATAATACATGTAATTTGAAGTAAGAGAAGATTTGCTTCTGGACACAAACTTCAAGATCGAGACAAATGGCCTAAATTTCTACTGCTCATACGAACTTGGCGAAAGTGTCACCAAACCTCTAAATCACTGGATTTAGCGGGTTCAAAAGGTAAAGTGTAACTGGCAACTTCCCAACAGTTTAAATATATCATAAAATTATTTTTATCAAGCAAAAAATATTTTAATAACTTTTTCCACCAAACATCAGAAACACCAACTCACATATGCTGTTGTTCTCTCTCTTGTCTCGCTCCAACGACAATCTCTCCCTCTCTCTTGCCAGCACCTCCAGTCTCTGTTGATGTTCCTACAACGGAGAAATAGATTCTCTTGAAAAGGGAAATCATGATAATGGCTGGGTTAGAAATGGAGAGAGGAAGGTGTTCCTTATATGGAGGAGAGTTTGAGCACACAGTAAATCTCTTGATGGTTCTTGTTTATAATAACAGTTATAAGTGTTTTAGTGCCAACTGACGTAAGTCAGTTGTTGCAGTTCTGGATAAATACTGTTCATTATATTCATTTAAAAACAACTATAGAACCAACTTGTACGACTTGTAGATGTTCAAAGTTAATCTTAAGACTTGGAAAATTGTGTACACTGAGTGGGAAAGAAGGTATACCTGTTGTGGATTTAAGGTCATCAAGCACCTACGGCATAAGAGGGATTCTCGCCCAGATTTTTATTAATTAAAATTTGGAGACTAACCTAGAAATACTATTTGCCTGCGTTTAAAGGAACAATCAATAATTATAAGAACCCTAAACCCTCCTCAAATAGAATGACAACAGAAAAACTTAATTGGGGACTACTATGGACTGTGGAAATTCACTGAAAGAACCAGTACAAACAGTACCTTGATATCACATTGTACTCTGCTGATCTCTGCAAATCTCATCTCTCTGCTCTGGTTGACCAGCGTAAGAGCACTTTGGCACTGCATAAGTGCTTGTCTTTGCAAGTCCACAGTGTGCTGAACATCAGATCTGTTTCCACTCTGGAAATATTGAAGAAATTGGTAATACTTGAGCAGTTCTGCTTAGGAGTCCTTCAATATTTTCAACTATTAAAGGTAGTTAAATGTAGTCATACTAATGTTTGTCGCTTTCACACTACTTGCTGGACAGGGATTGAAATAAATTTGACAGCTTAAAAATGCTGACTGGCATAAAACCTGTACAAACAAATTGCTTTATCATTACAATGTTCAACCGCTTCTTTTACAATGCATGAAAACCTATAAACATGCAAGAGAACCAACATTACAACTATTTCAGTCAGACAAGTTTGAAAATATCAGATTTAGTGTTTGGTCTGTACTAGTTTTCATGAGCCCCCTCCAATCTAGTATGAAAAATGTGCTAATAAATAACTCAAAGCACATTTATCAACTATGTACAACTGCAAAAGATTGTCACATATAAATCAAGGGGCATAAAGAGCCTAATGTTTATTCAAAAGAATGCACCAGAAAATGGAATTACAGTAGTATAAATATTTGACAAACCTATTTTATAGCCACAAACATGCATGAGATGTTTGTCCCAGAGCAATGATAAAAAATGTACAAACAAAACAAAAACTTTGAAATTAAGTGAATACCCGTAAGGATACTGCGTTACTCTGACTTGTTGGAGACAGGCAAACTTGTACAGATTGAAAATCTTGTTATTAGGTGGTGATTGAAAAACCAACATCTCTGTTTTAAAAAATACCAACTACATGTAATTGTACTATGCAGGGAATAATACTCTGCACTACCTTGAAAATATTGAACCCCTTATACGTACAAGTCTGATTTTCCCAGAAACAGGACCATGGCTGAGCCCAGATAATATTATAATAATAATAATAATAATAATAATAATAATAATAATAATAATAATGTTGGCTTTAGAATTACCAAGGTTTGAAGTTGAGAAACTATAAGTACAAAACACTGCAGCGAGAATTGTAAAAAAAAGAAGGGAATACTATGTTGTGCAAGCAACCACGACAATCACAAGAAGAAGCAAAACTAAAACAACTATACCTTGTCTGTTTCATAATGCCCCGTGCGCATACTCAAATCGCCAAAACCCCAAGCGATGTACCGTGCGAAATATGGTGGGACCAAAACCTGAAACGGGAAATGGAATCTTAGTTAGATCTGACACTGCTAGAAAACACAATATTAATATCGGATACTGTATGGTTCTTGCAGCTTTTAGATGAACAGTTTTTCTTAAAATTTTGTCTAACGATTTTCTTGTTTCAGATGAATGTAATAATTGGATATGAAGTCCCCTACAGGTTCATTTACCGAACCGAGGCCCCACCTATGAAACAGTTTAACTCCCTTTCTGAAATACTAAGAAGGAACTGCTATAGATAAATACTCACAATAACAAAGTAATAATGAAAGTGAAGAAAGCAAAAATATCAACCAATCTAAAGATAAAAACGTAAAATTACAACGTCGACAATTTGGACAGACTAACTTATAAGGCCAGATGTTGTCTGCTTCGAAGAGATCTAATAAATAATTGTTTACATCAGGATCTCTTTATTACTACTGAGGACCAAAATCGAGGAAATCTAAGACACTTTATACTGACCACAGCTTACGTTTTCAATAAGTGAAATAAAGAAATGGAAAACATTTTGAAGTAGCTAGAGTTATGAGGAATTCATTCATGATGTGGAAAATTAAAACTTTTTAGACCAAATATAGACAACTCGCCAAATGGGCCTTAGAAATGCAGACACTATATAGAACTATTCAAAACGTTTTAAGGCTCTGGCAAGCCCCTTCTCACTTCCACTGTTGTTATCGATACCTGGAGTTGGTTCTAGGATTACGTCAACAAAGTAAGGCCAGTTCTGGCCCCGTTTTTTCTTCGCTCAGGCGCATGCAATTAATGCTGGACCCATTTTTCCCGCGTGGGGCCCAGTCCCCCGGTGCGCAGCGCAGAGCGAACAAAAAAAACAACGGGGCCAGAACTGGACTACAATAAAATACAACAGGTTAACAACTGACTGCGTGCTTGAAGACAAATTTAACAAATCACGTTCCACAAAACTCTCAGCATGTTCTTTTTGTGCCCGCAAACTGAGTGCAGTTCTATTTGAAACATATGTCGATTGGCAGATGTCCAAAACAAGCCTAGAGGGTCGCAAAACAACGAATAAGGGCCACACACTGTTCCTGAATGAAATTTGAATTCCGACTTTGAAAAGTCGAGTTGAACATGCCAGTCACTGCACCACACTGACATTAAAAATAGAAATCTTCCCACCTTGTTGTTTTCTACTGCCAGCATCCCTCTGTCACACAGGATTATCTCTTGAACTGGACCTTTAAGAGCTGGAGTTTGGGAGAATAATAAACGTTAAACCTTTTGCTAATTTTCCAAAACTAAATGAGAATATTTCTCTTACCCCAATCTCAATCGTTCTTTCAGTCACTAGTTTCATTACCCTAAACTCACCATCTCTTTCAGGCTGAGCCGATAAACACAAGATTCACATGGTTGTTTTAAAAAGTCACCCTTACCTTCCCGCCCATCACATTTACCAAATAATCTTCCAGTTACTAGTTTTGTAAACCTTAAGACACCCTCGCGGAAAAAGCCACCCCAATCTCCCTACTCATCACATTTTTCAAAATTTCTTCCAGTCATAACTCCAAACAACTCTCGCACCACTGTGGAAGAAATTTCATCTCTACCGCCCCATCCATCACATTTTTCAGCTGTTTTTCCACCATCAATTCCATACCTCTATTAAAACTCAACAGGCTGACAGGCTAAGCGGATAATACGAGTAAGTGGAAGAAAAGTCACCTTAACCTCCCAGTCAATCACATTTTCCAATTACTCTTCCAGCCTCTGACAGGCTCAGCCGATGACAAGAGGTTCGCAAGATTGTAGAAAAGTCACCTCAACATCCCAATCCATCACATTTTGCATTTTCCTTCCATTCACTAGTTTTATAACCCTCAACTCACTTTTGACTGGCAGAGCCGATGATACGTGGATGGTAAGACTGTGGAAGAAAAGTCACCTACAGCTCCCCATCAATCACATTTTTTATTTCTCTTCCATTCACTTGTTTAATAACCTTTTACTCACCTTTTACCGGCTGAGCCGATGGTACGAGGTTCGCGAGATTGTGGAAGAAAAGTCTGTCCACTTGGGAGTCTGCATCCTGAGCTCGAAACACCTTCTTTTGAGGGTGAGGTTTCTTGAACAACTACACAGTGGAAATATAACGGGTCCGAGCTTGCAGTTAATATATGTAAGAACCAGTTCTCACAAGGGGTCGTTTTTTGTTTGGTATCAGTAGCGTGTACAACTTCATTATGAGCTTACCGCAAAACCTCGAAAAAACGCCCAATGGGCCTTATCTCGAGAAGAAGCCCATCTCGACAGGAATCCCATGGGCTTCTTTTAAAGGTAGTACGGGCTTATTTTCGAGGTAGTACTTACATTCTAAAGGAATGTCAAAGAAACAGAAATAAACAATAAAAATACTTGGTTTATCATTTAATGTAATTTAATGTCAGTTAATTGTCCCCTCTGATGAATGATAACATCACTGTTACCGTGTCAGTATCAGTTTTACTTTTTGTCTTCCGAATGGTGTCTAGTGTTTTATAGTAACAATTTTCAATATTTGCAGCACTGGGGACCCTTCGTGACCTTGCAAAAGCAATCTCGGAAAAAAAGCCAATCTCGAAAAGAAGTCCACGTTTTCAAGGTTTTATGGTATACAGTGTTTTTCTTAAGGCTTGGGAAATGGGGTACACTAAGTGGGAAAGCGGGTACACCTGGGTTGGAAGTCATCAAGCGCAGAAGATGCAAGCATCGAGAGGGGTCTGGGGGCATCCCCCCAGAACATTTTTTTAGTTTAGAGTCCTGGAAAACGATGCAATTTTGTGCCAGACGCCATTGCTGGGGAAAGGCGGTACAGCTACGGGGGAACGTCGGTACAATGTACCGGTGTACCGGCCTTCAGAAAAACACTGGGTATATATATATCTAGACCTTCAATCAGATGAACGTTTTACGTTTTTTTGACTTTCCGAAAACGTAATTTTAAAAGTAGCATGACTTCACAACACTAAAGTTTTCCTATAACTTTGCAAAACTAAATAAATTGAATAAACTGTGAAAAAACGAGCAGAAATGGAATGTTAGGCATCTGCATATAACCAAAGAGTTAACAGTAGTATACCTCCTACATCAGCGAAAATGGAATGCTAGGCATCCATATATAACAACCCAAGTGTTGGGATTAAAGAGTTAATAGGTAGTATACCATCCACAGCAGAAATGGATCATTAGGCCTTCATATGTAATAACCTTAGAGTTAACAGTAGTATACCGCCCACCTCAGCAGAAATGGAATGTTAGGCATCCATATATTACAACCCAAGAGTTACCACCGCGCCAACAACATACTTACACACTTGTAGTATGCATAATAAGAAAAAAAAACACGAAGTCTATCAAGTTTTACCTGTTTTGGAGTCTGGCCAAAATTGTTGATCACTCCAATCGCAGCGTTCCTCTTTACATCGTCCTCAATGTCATGAACATGTACGCAGAGTCAAGGATCCTAAACAGGCTTAAACAGGACACGCTAAACGTGCTAGCTATTGTTTATAAACTAATATGGGAGAGATAAAAAAGAACTGATCTTTAAAAGAATAAAACAATTTGAAAATATAAAAAAACCGTTTCTATGTGTCGAAATTTGTAACAATTCTCAAGGTCTTCATCGGAAAACTGTTCCAATTCCAGGGTCCCATGGCTCGACCGATGTATCTTTGTTTTAAACAAGACAATCTACACGAACTGCTTCAGCTTACACACCTGAATAAATGATCGTAAGTATCAGCTTCTGCTGAGGGCTCACCTGCGAAATATTCGTGCCCTATCCAGGGGAATTCATGTACTCTCATCCACTTCGAAACAAGAAAACCGGGGAAAAACTCCGGTTCTATGAACCGCTCAAAAAAAAATAAAAATGAGAAAGTTTAACAAGACTACTCTGTTTACTTGTTTCGGGTATTAGAAGTGTTTGATATTTCTTACAGCTGAAGAGTTGCGTTTTAATGAAATTTAAGATTTGTGGCACCTCTAAATTAAGCAAAACTAAGAACCAATTGAAAGTCTCCTTTGAACCGCCGCAGACGGATTCCTAAATCTGATAAATTGCTTTTAATTTTCATAAAAGCCTCATCGTCGATAACCTTTCTTAGATAGAAGTACTTTGATAGTTTAAAGAGTAACGGCCGTTTAAGAAAAGATAAATAAAAACGAGTACAATCCTCTTAAAGCTTCCGAGTTTTGAAGCTCCTTGGAAGGCTCCGAAAATCTTGGAATACAGTAGATCGGAAGTGTTAATGAAACATTCAAAAAATTGCCAAAAAATAAAGCAATTTGGGAAACTTCCCAAAACTTCGAAAAATGTTCGGAATGTTTTTGAAAGAACAACGAAATAAGATCATATAAGAATCAAAAGCTTAGTTTAAAAATAAATAGCTGATAAAACCGATGTTCTAGAGTGCGAATATCCAAATTACTGAACACTTGTATTTGTTCCTGACATTCCCAATTTTTTCATACTCAACTGCAACTTGACGTGTTGTTTTGTGCGACGATAGAACAACAACAACAACAACAACCAATGCTAGAAGGATATCAACTTGGCCCTCGTAAAACAAATAAAGAAAAACGTTGTTTGCTTCTTCTGCGGGTTTTCCTTGCTGCTTGTAGCCAAAGATGAGATCAATCCACTCGTGAAGATGACTGCTCACATAATCGCACTCCAGGGCCTGCAAAGCGCAAAATTTCCTTTACATATTTATTTTGCAGCGGACAAAACTCCATTTTAACAGAACTATCAAGGAACGTCATATCTTACGGCTATGTTGAATAAATGAATAAATGACTATAGCTGTTTTACTGTATGATTGCAAAATTTTTCCAAAAGAAATAGAACATCAGCATAAAATAAAACACAATGCTGCCTTTGTTTCTATAGATATATAAACTGTCCCATTTTTTTCCAAATTCAGTATTCATATCAATTAGCTCGATTAACTTTGTTTTAGCTAGTATTAAATGCTACTTATTAAGGTGTTCTTCAGCAACACTCCGCTTCTATACTTGGCTATCGCCTTTGTGACGCAACTTCTATCAAACAAATTTTCACTTCCTTCGAAGCTATCAGTGAGTGAGTTTTTCTCAGCTTCAAGCTTTCGATAACCAGATACTTATGGAGAAATGAAAGACTTCAAATAACAGGTTGTTGCCCTAGTTTTTACAAGCTTAGAAATTACTTTGCGTAAATCCGCCGCTTTTTATTTTATTGAAAAGGCACCTTTGCC
>JAOBYF010351092.1:0-16711 GCA_025403605.1 Parazoanthus darwini
GCAGACAACCTACATTGATATGGACGTGAGATCGCCGTACATTGTTGTGCCAGAGTACGGATCTTTAGAAAGGTATGAGCTGTTCTGTACCAGTTGTTTTAAGCAAGTCAGTATTTCGTTTGGCCGTCGATTTGTATGGACTTAAACTGACTTGCAAGGACTGACTTGGATCGACTTTGAAAGGTTTCCAGTTGAACGCAAGTCGATGGAAGTTCGTCATCGTTCGATCTTACAACACAAGCTTGTCACACGTCAACGTAAGTCGATGCAAGTTCGTCATCCTTCGACCTTACAACACAAGATTGTCACACGTCAACGCAAGACGATGCAAGTTCGTCATCGTTTGATCTTACAACACAAGCTTGTTACGCGTCAACGCAAGACGGTGCAAGTTCGTCATCGTTTGACCGTACAACACAAGTTTGTCACGCGTCAACGCAAATCGATGCATATTCGTCATCGTTCGATCTTTTAACACAAGCTTGTCAACATAAGTCGATGGCCATACGAAGTGCAACTTGAATATAAGTTTGAAGGTCAAAACTTGCACTGACTTGCAAAGACTTGCGAGTCCGTTTTGCCAAGGCTTTATGACTGACTTGAAAGTTAATTGTAATACTTTGGAACTCAAGAGCCGTGTCCTTTTATTTTAATTTTATAGGCTGATGAAATTGGTAGAGAGGTTGATTGTTTTCTTTGGTATTACTAAATCTTATTTGATTACTATTTGGTTTACGTCAAACTTTAGCACTGAAAGCTTAGAGTAGTTTGACTTGTATTAGATTAGATTATTTTGAGATTTCCAGGAAAAGACTTGTTATCATTAATGATGATAGTGATATTGATAATGGTGATGATGATGGTTATGTCGATAAGGAGGACAAAGGTCGAGGATGAGAACGGGGACGATGATAAAGAAGAAGATGGTGATATTCATGTAATGATGACGAGGATGAGGGTGAGGATGCGAATAAGGATGAGGGTGAGGATGAGGCTGTGGATGACGATCCCCATATAATGATGGTGGGGACGATGATAATGTTATTCATATAACGATGATGTTGGTAAGGGTGAGATAAGGATGAGGCTGAGGATGATGTTTCTCACATACTGATGGTGAGGACGAAGATGATATGCAAATAATGATGATGATGAGGTTGAGGATAAAAGTGAGTGATGGTCCTCATATATTGATGATGGGGACGAAGATGATGATGATATTCATGTAATGACTATGATGATGGGGTCGAGGATGAGAGTAAGGATGAGGGTGAGGATGATAATCCTCCCACATTGATGGTGAGGATGAAGATGATGATGATATTAATATAATAATGGGGATGAGGGTGAGGATGAGAATAAGGAAGATGGTGATTAGGGCGATGATGTGACTATTAAGATGCCATCTTCACTAAAACACTATGGATATCTCTTCTTAAGCTATCATTTTAGGGATTGGTTTAGTTCCATTTTTCGCAAACGAAGATTCTTGGGGAAAAAGGAATGTTTTACAGACTAAGCAAAAACAATCTGGTTTTAGTTAGTCTAGTTCCGTGGCCATTCCTGCCTTTTTTCGGAAATGCGCCTATATTTTGCATCAAACAAACTTTAGCTAGTATTGTATATTTGAAACCTGAGACTGACTGTTGTGCTTTCTATCCAGTGATGGCAGTGTGATGATCATTGACCTGGGCCACCTTAAAGTTGTCAGTGATCTGGTGTCCAGAGATGAAAGTGAACTCAGGGTAAGTTGCTTTTTAAAAAAAAAAATTCAAATTTATTGTTTTTTTCTCATAACAGTTAAAAAAATATGTAGGACTATAATACGCTCACACATCAAGTAAACAAAACGCACCGAACCGACAGAAAGTAAAATAAAAAGGAATCAAGTTGCGATATTTTAAATTAATTTTGCAGTTAATATAACGAAAAAATCTAGAAGTTAATTTGAAATTGCTTGCTCCTATTGCTAGGGACTTTTAGCAAGTTATTACTGCGTTAGCGATGATGAAACACAAAACAACAGGCTTATACAAATTTTCATGTGGGAGTGCTCCAGTTTTTTACTTTTGCTCGTTGCAGAAACTTTCCGACAGTGAACTTGAAAAGATGTTCTATGACAAGTTCAACGTGACACTGAGTGACGTACAGATTCTTCTTGCAGAAAAAGGTGAGGAGCAAAGGTTTTGCTGAACAGCCATTTTCCGAATGGCGCTTCAGTTCATTCGAGTAGTAACTTGAAGAGGCTTGGTACCAAGTTTTATACATTTTCTGTATTTCATTGCATTAAGCCTCGACTTCAGGCTACTGTTTATGAAACTGAAGCGTAATTCGTATTGAATTGGCTTCAACTCCATGTTTAATCTTGTGCAAACACACCTGTACATTGATTTAGATTAACTGATTAGTTCTATCAAATTTTGTTTAAATACTAGTTGCAGTGCACATCACGCATGTTCAATAATCTCATTTTTATTAGCTTTTCAAAAATATAAAATCTTGAAAAGTGAACAGAACAGAAAATTCATGGCACTGGTATTCACTGTATTTTTCCTCATTTTGTTGTTACTGGTTATTCAAATTTTAGGAACGTTAAGATTCATGCCCTAAAAGTTTTATTTTCCTTTGGTATAACTGGTTACAAGTTTAGTCCGCCAAAGAATTATCAATCCACATTTATTTTATTTTGTCAGTATACGAACCCAAGCGAGTTTTTTAAATTATAAGACCGTCAAGCACATATAATTCCAGGCAGACAGCTTTGTATCATCTGAATAGTTCTGCGTAATTGTTTTAATCATCATTTTTTATCTTAATTATTAACGATTTGTTGTAAGATGTTGGGACGTTACTAAAACCTGGAGCAGGGAACAGGGACCATGTGGCGGGAAACGGTCAATATTTACGATACCTACAGCGATGCTCGACGTTCGTTATTGTTCAAATCCTCCAACCTATGAAGAACTTGTGCACCTTCAAACTCATACTGACCGTTTCCTGACTCATGTTGACTGGTCCCCGCTCCCGGTTTTATACCGTCTAAGACGTTGTTACTTGGAGATCCTTTCTTTACTGCATTTTTATTTGAATATTATGTAGAAATTACTTCACCCTACCCTTTATTGCAGGAAGTGTTCTAATCCATGAACAATCTATCAGTCTTTTTCCTGAACTCGTGCTTGTCTCTTGATATGTCAAAACACTGCAGGTTCTGATTGGCGTGGGGCCCACAAACAAAGCACCTCCAAAGCCCACATACTACCATCGTGTGGGTTGGATCTTCAGCTGTATAAAAGCATTTCTGCAGACTACCCCGACAAGCCTGAGTAAGTTGACTGATAGATCAGCAGTGTTTAGACAGGATTCCCAACTCTATTGAAAAAAATGATGAAAATTGCTTAAAAATGGTCCAAAACAGATAAAAACTTGGTGACAGAAAATTGAGTAACTTTTCACTGCTCCTAATTGTTTATGACGGTGAGTATTGCACGATTTTCTTTCGCCTGGAGCTTCTTGAATCTAAAAAAAATATTTTACCCGGTTTGTGAACATCTTGTGCAATTCAAAAATGCACGAAAGTCTGGTATGATCTATTTTGACTTAACATAATAAGGTTGTTTTAAACAGATACAGTTATCTTTAACTTGAATTCTTGTAGGTGACTAACTTGTCAGTTGGAGAGTGCAAGCCTTTACAATCAGTTGCACTTCGTTTGGAATTGGTGCTGAGTGCTGCATTTCTGTGTTCGATCAGAGCTTAGTAGGCACTTGGGAGCATATTTTGTTGTTAATGTTTACTGTAGTCCTGATCTTGATTTATCAGTTGCTTGCGACCATGATCTACCTTTTGCGTACGGTGAAATTTTAACAACTCTCTGGGCCTTTCAATTCTGGTTATTGACCTCCTTCACCATAAAGACATCAAGGGTGGTACAGAGTTACTACAGACATTGTACGAACTATGTTTTATCTAGAGTTTGAGCAGCTTGATTTATGTCATTATTTATACTTGGGTATCTTCAGTAGCATTAAAATAAAGTGGGTAGTTATTAATAAGTAGTTATACCATCCAAGTGTGTTTATTAACTTATTGTAAGCAGAGCACGTCTGCAGCTGAAACAAGACCAGTACGTCCCTTATACAAATTCATTTAAACGTTCCTGTTGTTCCAGGTTCAAGGTGACATCAGTTGCTCCTTCTTTGCATCTAAAATTGTCAGACGAGAAGCTGAAACAACTCATGCAGGTGAGTTCATTTCCTGGGCTTGGGCCCGAGTCCTCAAAACTCGAGGGATTAATTAGGCTTTCTGTTGAACTCTAGTGCATTGTGTACATAGAGAGTGGACTGTGAAACGATATGCTGAATTTCCTGTAGTTAATACTTATCGAAGCAGAATTTTCCAAAAAAAAAAACGCTAGGCAACGTTTAGTACACGAGTTTTTTTGATTGGCCTGTGTACGTTCTTTAGTCTCCCATAACTTTCGGTTGTTTTATACGTTTTAGTCTAGTTTTGTGTGTGAAACAACCAAAATACTGCAATAACGTAACAATGACCACCTGACACTTTTATCCCTTATGGTGAATTCGAAAGACGAGTATCCCATAAGCCATTTCCACAATTATTCGTGACCACAGCCCCTGTTACATGATTCTTGTTCCTGTATAGCGTGACTTTCGTTTGACGTTGAAAAACGAGTTTGCAGATTGTTCGCTTCTTCAATTTGTTTCGTCTACCAATGGCAGGAAAGCTACGTACACAAACTCTGTCTCTCTCTGTCCGTTTGTCCAATGAAACAAAAACTACAAACACGAGCAATGATGGCGCAATTCTCGTTGTTTGCACGTACTCATGTCGTCAAGCCATTTAGAAGTTCCCCACGTTCAAAGTAGTGTGCGCACGCGCGCTTCTGCTCGCGTTCTGTTCGCACAGCCAATAAACTTCGTTCGAACTCTGTTCGCGTTATTTTGGGTGTTTTTATTTCAAAATCAAACGAAAATCACTGTATCAGTTTTAACAAAACAAAAGAAATTTTGTTATTTGTTTAAAGAAAAATAGGAAAAGACTTAAGAGAAAAGTACTTACAAAGCTAGAAAAGTATATTTAACGATATTCGATAGTAAGTTACTTATACTCAAAATTGCAAGTTTCTGGCCAGGAAAGTATGTGTGAACAAGTCGTGTCACGTACCTTGAATTTAAGAAAATTTTTTGGACTTAAGCATGTTTAGAGTACATTTTTGCAAAATGAATAGTTTAACGGTTCACAACTTCTTTTTCTTAATTTACTTTGTGGTAATCAGATATTGCTTCTGTTGCGTGGTGTATGTTTTTCAGAAGGTCTGTTGTCAGGACTGACAACATTTCTAAACTTTAATTGTGACACAACTGCCAACAACTCGATTCTAAATTCGATGTGTAGCACAAGTTGTTACTAAGTGTTGTTGTTGCAAGTGTCGAGAATCACAGATTGTAAGTGTTTTGCTCGTTGCAGTTGCAAACACTAAAAACGGTAGGCTTGTTATTCTTGTTATTAGAAAGTAAGCAACCCTGCAGCTCAACATGGAGCATTTCATTCCAAGTTTCCACATTACAAAGGAACACTCTATGTACTAAGCGTATTGAAAAAGCCCGATTCTGGCTGTCAGAACACTAGTCACCTTCATCCAACGACTTCAAATAATGTCATAACTCGGATTTAGTTGTCCTAGACTAGAGCCAAGACAGTTCTGACAACATATATACTGCAACCTGTAGGCAAGGATCTCTCTTCTCTTACAGTTCCCCTGTAATCTTTTCTTCTAGGTATCCATGCAACATCCTTCGTAGCCTATACAGTAGTGAGCGATGTTATATAGTTTGTCTAGATTTTATTCCCTAAATTGATTTTTTTCATGTCGAGCGAGCGGAATGTGACTCGTCTGACTGCGGAACGAAGGATGAAGAGTGTAAATGATGCATTACCAAATACGGAGCTGCTATAATTATAAATAACCCAGCTGTGGATTTGATGCTGAACTGACCCAGTACTAAAAGGGCTGGGAGATGGATTCTCCTTGTATCGATTCCTTGGATGAACTCATCCTAGCGGCACTAACTTAATTTTTATGAAAGGTTCGGAGAAGTAGAGAATTCATCAAGGAATCCTTGCTATGATCACACTAATTTGCCTAAACTGTGATGGTAGTCTTGCAAACATTTTGCTGGGTAGCTTGGAATTTCCTATAAATGTAAAACTAGCGCCTTCACATTTTATGAAAAATTATAAAAATAGTACTTTTTGCCCTCTATAATAACCTATCCTTCAAAGCAAATGTTAGTGGTTATAACGTGAAAGTGAAGATGACTTTTCCTCGCCTTTACAACTTTATAAATTGTGGCTGTGTTTTAGAACATGAAGGTGCCACCAAGCAACTGGGTGATTTAACGATGCAGATGAAAAGGTGACAATCTAAGGACAACTTTTTCTTGACTGAGTCAAGTGCTACTTTTATCGCAATGACCAACAAATCTATATAATGCAGTATTTATACCTTGTACTGAGAGAATAGTAATTATATTTATGCAAAGCCATAGCATAGTGTTGCTCAATCGACTTTATAACTGGAATATTTTGGCAGTTTTGTGAGCGAGTAGTATTAGATTTGATTTAGTTTTCATTTAATTTTCATTTCATTCCGCTTTAATGCGTGCTGTTATTTTTACATCACTGTTCCAACAGTTCGTGAAGAACTTGCCTTTGGGGCTTCAAGAAGCAGAAAAACGTGACGAAGAAGGAAATCTGCTAGCAATGAAGGTTAGTCCGTTAAAAACTGTTTTATATTTATATTTTTTTTGCTATCCGAAGCAAACACATTCACCTCAGCACATTGACACTCACGCGATGGCGAATACCAACACACGCAGATGTCCATCGATATTTAGATACAAAGAATGAAAGTGCTATTTATGTTTTTACAAAAACAATTGTAGATGTTTTATTTACATGCTCAGTTTTTAAATATTAGTTTTAGCCCGTTTTATCACTTTAAATAATAATAATAATAGAAATTAACCTCATTGCCCATATAGTTGGCTTTCATTTGAATGGTCACACTTTGGGTTTTCATCTATTTGTTGGGAATTACAAACTAGTGCCATCTTCTGAATGAACTCATCAAGATCTTTCATTTCAGTGGACATTCTTCGGGTTTTCGCGCACTGAATGAGAGTAACAAACTAATACCACCATTAGTATGTCATTTACTTATCAGAACTCTCGTTTGAATAGTTACACTTAGGATTTTCGTCCTCAGATTCAGAATCATCTGATTACAAACTAGTTCCACCGCTAGATTGTACTCTGCAAGTGCTTGCACTCGAATGGTCACATATGTGTTTTGTCCACTGGCTCGAAATTACAAACTAAAACACCAATAGAATGTACTCATCAGAGTTTCCATTTGAATCGTTACACTTTTAGTTTTGGTCCACTGGTTCGGAATAACATATTCTTCATGTAATACCATCATTGGAATGTGTACTTTGGATTTTCGTCCATTGGTTCATATTTACAAACTAAAACAACCATTAGAATGTACTCATCAAGATCTTTCATTTGAATGGCCACACTTTGGGTTTTCGTCCACTGATTCAGAAGTGCATTAGAACGAACTAGCCAAGTGGATGGTCGATAACTTGTGTTGTGCTCTTGTGTTCACAGGACCTTCAGTTGTCTTCATCCCGTTTGTCCCTGGCGGAAGCTAGTGACATCCAAGAGCTGGTACAAGAGATGTGTCTTTCACAGGGCGATAAACGGCTTTCCACGGAGGGAGAGGAGAGTGAAGGTGAGGGACTTTACTGGTCCAAGAAATGATGGCTTATCAAAATGGAGAATTTTGAGGCTTGAGTAGTTTAATTTAGTTTAATCAGCTTTTTTCCCTAAGGGAGAGGGGCACTGCTACAGGTTTCCCCGCCAATTACAGCAGGCCCTTTGTAGGGGAAGAAATAACAGTCCACAACTCCGGTATTAGCCTACTCCTATCGACCAGTGCGTGTGTTCTTTTAAGTCCCTCGATAGAACATCGGGAGACTAGACCAACGGCTTAACGTCCCTGTCCACGGACCGTGTGGCGAAAGAAGGCCGCCCAAAGTTGAACCCTCGACCAGGCCGGGATTGAACCCGGGACCTTCTGGTTGGCAGTCAGAGAGCTTGCCAAATGTGCTAACCTCGCACAGAAACCAAAGTGCAAACTATCTTGCTTAATTACAACTTATACTTATTTAATCGCTTGTTCTGCTTTACTTTAGATGATGATGTTTGGTTTGATGCCGCGGAGACTGTGTAAGTAAACTGTATGGAGGAATTTTCTCTCGTTGTGTTTTCTTAATACCTTTGATTTTTTCCTAAAATAATAATATTTGTAAATTGACGTCTGTCACTTGTTGTGACAGACGTTAGTTTGGTGCATGGGGATTTCTGATTTCGGAATTACTCATTCTGTAATCTTGCTTTGTTTTTGTTTATATACTCTATAAATTGAGTTTATATTAAATACTGGAAAGAAAGCAGAAGTTAACCCAGACACATGCATATGTTAACTTTTTAACTTTCTTCCAATATGCCATATGGCCTTCTTTAACCAATAAGATTGCGTAAAAAGGCTGAAAATACAAACTTTCAAATGATGATAATTTTTAAGGCAATAAAATCTTTGGGTTTTTAGCATTTCTGTACATGTCGTTTAACTGGGATTTTTTTAATAGAATTATATTACAGAGTTGACCCTTTTTGATTATTTAATGAACAGATGCAAGTGTTGGTAGTGTCAAAGTGTTATTCTGTCATCCCTGAATGCCCAGTGCATCTAATTTGAAACTGTTTTTACTTCACTTCAGTTCAGAGGAGAGACCAGCAAGTAGAACGTCCCAAGTAGCTTCGAAAGTCAAGCTAGCTGCCCAGTTCACTATTGAACAGGTAACGCTTTTTTTTCATTCCCCAATCACACTTCTGCAGTTTTTCTCACAAGTTTGCACAAGTTAACACTTTGGAGCAACTAACCACGAAACGTTTGAAATAGTTGTCACGAGCCGCTTCCCCAAAACTATAGAAACATACCAAAACGAGGGTTAGTCGCGTCTTTCTGAGAAGTGTGCAAGGTTTTGAACTCCACACCACGGACAGTGCGACGTAAGATGATCACCAAAATATTCAACACTCAGAAATATCCGTATTCAAAGCTGATGCTAACTGCGTACACAAGAACTTTACCCTTTCAAATAGTTAGTTTTTATTCTTTTATGTTTTTGTCTGTCCTTTGTTTTTGGAAATAATACATTTTTACATTGAAGTTTCCACCGGTGATGAACTTGCACAAAAAGTCCCCGGTAGCCCCGATCGGGTGTGTAAAGGTGTCCATTACAAGATACTGAGGCACCATGAACAGAGCCACCATCATGTCTGACAATGCCAAGTTGACCAGCAGATAGTTCATAGACGTTTTCATCCGCTGGTTTCTGAGCACCACTAGACACACCAACGTGTTGCCGAGCAGATCCACAAACACCAGCAAACTGAAGATTACACGGAGTGTCACTGCGACAGCGAATGAATCAGAAAGCGTTGCCATACCAGATGAGATTGGCGTGCGAAATGAAGCTGTTTCACAATTTAAAGACGAGATTAATCCAAAAATCTTGGGGTTACAAGTTACGCCGATCGAAATCTTTTTCTGAGTGCTTAATAGAAAAATGAAACCACGTTCACCTGCTGTTTAAGAGCGTATAGACTTGTTGTTAAACTTAATCTATTACTTTGCATACTTGATAATTTTAAAAATTTACGTTCGTTTGTAATGTTTATATTTTTGTCACCACGCACTCAAATGTTGCCACAGCCCCGCAGCGACTGCACTTTACCCAAGCAAGTTACGCTGAAATTACGATAGTTTGAGCTTAGCATCATCAATCATAGTTGCTTTATTGATTAGTAATATAAAACTCTGTTTCAGTAATTCCATAAGCTGTATATTAAAGGCCAAAACAAAAACGCCAGCACTGAAAACTAATCTCAAACCAAAATTATGAGTCATATTACAAAGTGCTTGTTAATCAAATATTTAGACTTATTTGTGACATCTATTTTTACAGCTTGCTTTATTTATCTAAAACGAATTTATCAAAACTCAGTTCTGTTTTTTTACCTTTATTGCTCTATTAACATTACTTTCATTGTAGTATATGTCATGTTGTTTTTACAATATTCCGTCTGTTTTGCTGAATACCAAAATGATTTCTGTCAGCATACAGGCAGGACGGATGTTTGTGTTTCTAGCCGTGAGGGTTGAACGTTCTTATTATTTGAATTTCAGTCTGTTCAATCTGCCCAGCGCGCGTGCGTGCCACCATGCATTATGTTGGTGTTGCTTGTATTCTAAAATGTCCAGGTTTGTCCAAACTCCCCGATCCCTCCAGTAAAGCGGCTGGCAGAAAGAAGCAATTAACAAAATAATGTGTTCTGAAATACAGGAAATAGTTGGACACTAATTCGGGCGTTTTAAAAGTAAAGCGAACAACAAAATTTTCGTGAAAGTTCGACTCGGTGAGAGGTACAGAAAATAATCATCCAAATCACAAAACTGGGTTGGTCGGGTTGGATAGAAAAACCTGAATCAGAAAATAAAAGTTATGTGCGATCGCTATTAAGGCCAGTTTGTCGGATAATTGAACCAGCAGTGTTTTATAACTCCTGAACAAGAGGTGTGAAGACGATAAATACAGAATTAGTGCTGGTATTACATTCTAATATATCTTCATTAAAAATTGATGGGATTGGAGATTTTAAGAGATCTTAATCTTATAAAAACCTAAAAACACTTGAGACTAATCATTTTGTATCTTTGTTTTTGCTAATCATGTTTACAGATAGAAAACGTGATGAGTTGAGTAGCAGCTTGCTACCCGTGGAGTGATAAGGTGTGCGTTCGCGTGCCCCAACTAATTTGCGTGACAACAACAACAACAACAATTTACTTCCACTTAGTTGGATATATAAATGCATGTGAATAAATGACAATATTAGTAGTTGGATAGTGGATGGACACTCGAAATGACTTTAAGAGCTAATCTAGTCGGGTGCCCATTATATTGCAAGTTTAATGTAAACTTCTTGTCAGGGAAGTGCAACTAATATAATATTACAAATGTTCTGGCAAAACGTTCACGCACACATACACACACACACACACACACACACACACCCACACACATGAACAATAATCGTAAATGTAGAATTGAAAAAAACTGACGGAATAATTACGTAGTTACTACAAACTGAGGCAGGTTCTGAAAATTATCATGCTTTTTATTCAGTTTCTGTCAGTGAAGACTAGTATAGCTGAATAAGAATTTCGCTTTAAGCTCCCGTTTAAAGCAGCGGAAGCTTAGAGTTTTCATCGATTCATCAACTTCATTCCAGACTTTTGGACCAAAAAATCATAGTGAATTTTTCATAATTTGTTCTAATATTTGGAAGAACAAAGGAGAATTTTGAAGATAAACGAAGGTGGAACAACCGAAAATGGAAAAGGTTGCATTTGGTTCTGACTTTTGCTTCAATACAAATATATCTATAAAGCCAGTGGAAAAGATAATCATGTTCTCGTAATTTGAATGAGGCTTCGGGAGACTCAATCTAGCTCAATGGAGTACTCCCTCTATATGTATGTACAAGAAAAAGGTCACACATTCATTTATAGAAGGTTTATAAAAAGAACGAAAATGAGGGAGAGTTCGGGTTTGCTTTATAATCACAAATGCGCACTGTTTCTGTAAGTAAGCTGTAACAAAGATTGTTTTTTCTTGGAATTAAAGGTTTTGAGAAATTTGCAGACACTTACTTGAAGAGTTCTGTACTGAAGTCAACTGGATCTCGTAAGTAGTCGTGCCAGCATAGTTAGACACGTGACAGACGTACACTCCGAAATCTTTTTGTTTCCATGGTTTCACCACCACAATGTTGTTGTGTACCTTGACATTGTCAGCATCCCGAAGAGCCTGTCCGTTCTTTGTCCACGTGTAGGTGACAGGGAGAGGGTTGGACGCTAGGCATAGAAGGTTGGCTGGTACACCGCGACGGGTCGACACCTCTTTCCTGGTGAGATGTGTGTTGATCAAGGGCTCCCCTGAATGTTAATAAGTTAACTATAGTAAGAAAAGAAATGCGATATTGGGAGATCATCTCT
Organism: Parazoanthus darwini; assembly: GCA_025403605.1. NCBI lineage: Eukaryota > Metazoa > Cnidaria > Anthozoa > Zoantharia > Parazoanthidae > Parazoanthus > Parazoanthus darwini. The sequence goes on from JAOBYF010351092.1 coordinate 12,218, forward strand.
TTAAATGGATAAATAACACGGATGACGACACGCCAGCTAAAAGATTCATTTGTCTCCTCGAGTGTGGAAATCATTGAAGTTCTTCTGCTTATGATTTTGTTTGTCGGGAGGTTTTAGCTACATCAATAGACAGACTTGATTCGCAGACATTTCCAGCGTTAATGATCACTATTTATGGGCATTTCACTTGTATCGCCAAAGTTTGCAAAAGGTCGTGCAGTCTACGAGAGACTAAACTGACACGATGGCGCTTATCAGAATTTGAAACTAATTCCAAGAAGAATTTGCGCAACTGGAAGGATATTTCAATGAAAATGTTAACTGGAATCACCCTGACAAAGAAATTGGGAGCATCATTGAAAGAGTGCACACAGCTGGAGAACAACATAAAACCGTGATGAGAAAATAAACAGTTAACATTTAGAGACGACCACGACTTAATACTTACAAATTGCTGCTTAGTGCATCAAACGTTTTACTTTTTTCAACGAAGATTTGTTAAAAGCATTCAAAGAGCGTCACTTGTGTCTCTAAACAAAAATGTAACTTCGCTTTGTTTTCTCTCAACACTTGCCACGTATCGTACTACGTCATGCATAGCGTGTTATTTTATTGTCTGGACTTTATTTTATTTCTTGTCCAGACAATAAAATACACTCTGTTTTTGTGCTTTATGATAACGATATCGTACCAAAGACGCTCATATTTGTTGCACCCCAAACAGTTCCCACAGTGTTTTGAGCGACGCATTTGTAGACACCAGAATCTTCTTTTGCCAGTTGGTGTACAATCAAAGTCTGTTTGTTTCTCTGAAACTCGATTCGAGCTGTTTGCTGCAGGGTTACACCATCTTTACTCCATTCCAGCTCGGGTTTGGGGTCACCCATAACGTCACAATGAAGGACAGCGGTCTGTGTTCGAATTTTGTTCACATGAGACGGGACTGCAGTCTTGAACGCGGGTAAGGCTGTAGCAGACAAACAAACGGGATCACTATAATATACAGATTAAATAAATATAGTTGTCTTTACCTTGGCTAAAATTGACGAGAAACGGCAAACGGTAGCAATAGAAACGAGACACAAAATCTTTTTACAATTAATGCTTGCTACGAAAGACTGCATAACATTCCTATCTTCGTTCCTCCTGGTTTCCACAAACAGTTTACACAGCGGGGTCAGCGTTTAAACACACAAACCACCATTTTGCTTTTTGGACTGAAAACGTTCAGTTTTGAACAAAATAGGTGACGCATTGTTTATCTTGGCTTCCTCACACTTATTAATTGTTCATGTGATTACAAAGCAATCAGGGAGCCACATTTGGTCAGGTGGACGAGTCTTGAAACCCCATTAAACACTCATTTATGTGTTTCATGAACCAATTTCAAACTCCAGGGATAAAGTTGTTTTTAATCAACATACTCATAAGGACATGCAATGTCACATCCTGTACTACTGAAAAATCAGTACTGTTGTGTGATGAACAATTTCCTTTGAAGCATTGAAATGTTTAATGAATAGTGCAATTAACATGTCTATTTTGATCGACTGAGAAGTTACTTCAAAAGCTTGTACTTCGTGTTTGCATAGGAGCTCCAAACACCTTGAAACAATAACAGTAATCGTTTCTCGGTGTTTGGAAACACCATTCAAACATTCGTACTGGTTTTGAAATATTACGTATTTTGAAGCGCCAACATATTACTCAGGCCCGTAGGCAGGGGGGTGCGCGGGGTGCGTACGCACGCTCCCCTGCACGGACCCAGAAAGAACCCGCACTTGGAGGCTTAATAAGACGATGAAGAAGCCCGGATAGGTTCATCGTAACAGTTGACGCTACCGTAAATCGAAACGACTTAAAAAAAACGGCCATAAGTGTGTTTGACTCATAAGTTTGGCTTTCTTAAAAGAGTCCAAGTTTACGAAATGTGCACCCCCCACCCTAACAAAAATCCTGCCTACGGGCCTGTATTACTGTTATTGTTGTCATATATTTCCAGAGTGGCGCTGCACTGACAAACGCAAGATAGCAACTGCATAAGGAAAACCAGACTTTAAAATTACGTTGATGTAGAATCAATTGCGACTTTACCATTTTCCAGTAACTTTGGTTCGTGTTGGGACGATTCCGTGTTGTAAAGTATCAGTGCCAAATTCCAATTAAGAATAGCTGACGTAATGAAGTCTTGAACCAAATTTCTTTATTGGCATGAAGCCTTCACGTTTGCTTAGCACAACTACGGAGGTTATAAAAATGGGAAAGGGCATGTTATGGAAACTTTAAAAGCATTAGTTTTGAAGCCAGACGAAGATTTAAACGATTCATTTCTTGTTTTTCATAAAATGTCCATTCAAACCGTGCCAACATTTTTGCCAAGTGAATGTCGAAGTTGTTTGATTAAGTGTTGCCACCATTTAGACGGACTAGTTTTATTTTTTTTAAAAAAAGCTGGTAATTCTGCCTCGGCGAGTAGGCTAGACTCATGGTTTACCATTAATGATTGATATGACATATTTTCTTTGCCATAAGGTTGGGTGTAAAGCTGATGCTTAGAGCGTTGGTCCTTTTCTAGACCTATGGCAAACGGCTAATTCTCAAGTCTAAAGCTCTTTTGTCAGCTTTACACCCAACTTCAATAGTAAAATACATAACATATTAACCCTTACTAATAAAAAAAACCTTTGAACGGCTTTAATGGCACTCGCTATTACTTACTATGAACAGTCAGCCAAGCGTCTGCGTAGGTATCACCAACAGCATTCCTCGCCTCACACGTGTACATTCCCTCTGAGACCTCATTATTCCTTACATTTGTTAACACCAATGTTCCGTTATCGACCATGTTTTCACCAGGTAAGTATTTCCCATTCAGCCTCCAACGGATGGTGGGGCCTGGGACGGCACTGGCGGCGCATAACAATCTGACGTCATCACCTTCCTTAACCGTCGTGTTTCTTGGTTTTACTGTGATCTCTGGAGCAGCTTTGAAGAGAAGGTTAAACAGGTTTAAATCATATAATGACATCTTATCAACGTGTTGCTATAGGCCCTTTGCAGCTAGAGGTCACATGGTACAAAATATGACTAACTGGAATGCAAAAAAACGTGCGAGACTCCACAAGAAAACACAATTAGCTAGAAAAGTAGGATTTTTTTGGTTTTACATTTCCCAGTGGAGTCTTACACATTCTTTCGCGTCCCATTATGGCGTATTTTGTACCATGTTATATCTAGCTGCAAAGGGCCTGTTGATGACCTTTCGCAAAACCAAGCATTGAAGTTAACCCAAAAAAGTGATCCGTTAAAACAAGCATCAAACGGTTTTTAGGGGTCACCTCAGCATAACACGTAGTTTCTACTTTAACACTATAACTATGTATAACATATGTAACATCTTGTGTGATCAATAAACATTATTATTTTTCCTCACTCCAGTAATGAAATTAGGACTGGAACCATCTTCCCAAACGGTTCCAGAAAGCAATGCTACAAATGCTAATTTTACCAGAACGAACAATCATTATTGGGTACAAATCATGCTGAGATTCGGACAATGGATTTATCACAAGCATTGTGCGAAAACAATACTGCTCAGAAGATTGTTAATGATAAAGTGTCTAAAACATTCTTCAGAGCACTGCCTTCTGGGAATGTTTGGGTAGACGGGCCCAGTCTTTTGGTATTTTCAGAAATGGCGAATAAGTAGAGCAGTTTTTCTGACCGTAAGAGCTTTGCATTACACTAAGTTTCACAATAGCACCTTTGCCTAAGTCTCCTATTTTAATAGAAATAAACGTACGCAATTCAATAAATATTTTATGTATTGCATCAAGATCCACGCGACAGCCTTCCTGCGATGAGTGCACACATGACAAAGCCGAAAGTATTTTCATTTGGCCAATCGCTACCATCATAAGTATCATAAGTGATAATTCCCCAGCATTGTATTTTCAAACAAAACTGCTTTCAGTTGTTAATGCTTTGCAAATGGAGAGAATCGAAACCTTGGTTTCCACTGCAGCCTTGAAAAGTTCACATCCATGCCTGTGATTATGATATCCAAGCCTCCCACACCCATGGCTTTTTCTTTTGTCTGAGTTCGTACAGCTTATACAATGAAAACAGATCATAATGATAAAGTGAAAGCCTTGTGGGAGTGGTTTTCATCCGTAATTTAGATTAAACTGAAGTTCCAGAGTGAGTCCATTTAATCGACTAAGACCATTAAATTCACTGAGGCTGCGACATAATCTGTATTTTGCACACCATTTAATCTGAAAACTACGAAGTGACTATCGACGCAATTTAAATTTTTGGAGCAACTTAAAAGGAGATTTCTGGTTCTCGGCCTGTGCGAAAACTAAACCTGTTTTTGGATTATTCAAGCAAATGTATTCCCTGTACCAGACCAAATCGGGCCCGAATCAATAGCCTTAACAGTCTGTATAGTCAGTTATCGGGAGAGTGCCCCTTCTTGCGACCGGATTCAGT
>JAOBYF010352203.1:0-16704 GCA_025403605.1 Parazoanthus darwini
GTCGTCCGCCCCCCCCCCCCCCCCCGGGGTGGATTACTCCCTGTAGTTAGATGTCGGGGGAGCTCGTCGTATTTTTTAGGGGTTAAAATTGGCAATCTAGTATTTATTGGGGATTTTCTCAGGCAAACAACAACGACTCTTGAGAAAACCTGGTATTTTTTAGGGGTAATTCTGTTTATAATAATGACGACACGCTCGTAAAATGTTATGAGAACAGTGTATTTGGTGAATACGGCTAACAATAAATGGCATTTGGCTTATATATTACTGAAACAATGCATCTTATACGCAATAAATAAGTCAGAGGTATATTTTTGGGTAGCAAAATCTAAGGGCCGGGGTTTTTTTAAGGATATTTATTTAGGTTTTCCGACGAGTTCCCCTGACATTTTAAAAAGGGAGGCTTCAGCCTCGTCTGTCAATTTGATTGAATGATTGCTAGAAAATAATGGTGTATGCAAAATAAAACATTTTAGTTAATTAGTTGTGATAATTAAGAATTGATGTCGTATGCGTTTCTCGCCAGTTACAGAGGGTGTTATATCGTTTAAACTTGAATTTTTTAATCTTTTAGTGTAAGAAAAATTCGGTTTGTAAATTGATGCAGATTTGTATATTTCCGCATTGGTTTTCTAGATCAGAAACTAGCTGGTTTTCGATAATGCCAACCGTGAACCGTATATCACTTATCATTAACTTTTGTCTGCACATATATCACATATGTATTCAGTTTTATTTGTCATTTTGTCAATTTAGACTGAAAACGTAACTGATTTTAAATTAATTTCTGTCTGGGCGTTAAGCGTTGACTGTTGAAAAGTTGTAATCAGTGTGATGATCATGAAGAAAGTTTGACATTTTCTTAACAAATATTTTTTCATGTTTAGACAACTGTGTATGTCTTAAAAAATTATTTCATGGCAACCTTTTAAAGTTGTATTTCCATTATGTGTATCAAGTAAAGATAATTCATATCCAGTGGCCAGTGTGTAGTGGTACAGCGAACCTCCGTCTGGTCAGAACGACGCTACATAGTATTGCAAAACTATTGAGCAACCAATCTTTTGCTCGTCCCACCTACAAACTGATACTAAGACAGTACAGACAACTATGAAGTTTTAGAAATAATAGACAAACCAGTAACCAACCATCAGGAGGATACCTAAAATGTGTGCAGTTCTACAGCTGGTTCCCGGCAGGTCTAGAAAACGTTACCTATTTGTGCGGAAAAAATTAAAACTAACACTACCGACAATTAATTTGCAGGATGAGCAGAACTAAAATGAAAATGTCGGGGTGGCTATTTTTGCAACAAAGAAGTGTTACATACCAATAACTTTCCAGATATAATAAATCTACAGCTTGCTTGCCATAAATACATCGGTTAATACCAGGAAAGAAAAGTTTAATTTGGTGAATATGTTACGATTAAATAAACAGTTTTCGAAAGTGAGTTTTAGTTTAATAAGTGTTACTGGTTTATGGGTTTGCACCTGTATAAAATAATTGTTGATTTTGCGATCTGCCAACTTTTTTCCACGTCGCTCGATCTGACGTCTACATCAGTCATCTTTAAGCTAAGAAAACCCTTTTCAAATCACTGGCCCTCGGAACAATCAAAAAGGTAAAACGAATATTTATTTCCAAGTTTTTAGCAGTTTTTTTAATTCAGAGAAACCGGATTCGAATTAATGCCACATATAACGCCAATAAGAAGTGAATACGATGTAAAACGCAATGAAATTCTGTGTTTAAATCTTTCGGGTCGATCATTTTTTCTTAACCCATCACTTCTTCTAATACAGACTGGACTATGTCTTATTTCAGTTTGTCGTTTGATTACTCTATTCCATGTTAAACACTACGCAGGAAGCTAAAATTTGCCAAAAAGCGTCTGTTTTTGACACATGAAAAGCATCATTTTTCCCCTTACTTTTTAAGTTTAAGTGTCACTACTTTGCACCACAATTGGTGCAATTTTGTTCTCTATCTATTGTGTAGTAGATTCAAATGTATAAAGGGTCGTGTAAGTGCCACTTCAATCTATTATAAGCGCATTATCTTTGTGGCAATTCCGGACCAAGAACAAAATTTTGCTTTTGGTAAGTGTCTATTATAATTAACGAAGAGAAAATACAGATATTGAGAGAACATTTTGAGATGAAAGCTATGGTGTTCTGATATTTAAGTTGTTCTGATAATCTTTCCTCTGAAAATTAAGTATATATTGTTGAAAATTCTTGGAGTTGTCATATAAGATTATTGAGTTTTTTTCGTCAATTTGTAAACAAAAGTTTCATAAATATATGGAAGTACAATTAACATATGAAAACCCATTTATTAAATATTGCATCCGTACTAGCAGAGGTTGACAGCTACAATCGAAATTTATTGAATTCAAGTAAACATATCACGTAACTGCAAAACATCAAATATAGTTTTAGTCGTAAATCATTTTTGGAAACACATTTTTCACTAAATTTAGTTAAGCACCAAACTATCCGTGTTTTATAAAAATGCCCTTTTTCCTTAATTTACGAAGAGCGATTACAAAAACTAAATCTATTAATCTTCACGTTTCTAAGAAAGGAGTATTACCGCTGTTTCCATAAAACGTTTCGTTTGGCCAGTTGGGATTTTTTAAATGTCTATAAATTTATATTTTATATTTTTCCAGAGCTTAGTGGAACAACCTTACCGACTAGCTGATAAAGCGGAGTGTGTTTCTCGGCTGAAGATAGGTAGACTGCTATATAGATTTGCTTTATTTGTTTATAATTACTCTGAAGCATAAAATATACTTTCTCGTCCGCGTTTTTGACTGATAAAATGAGTGTTTCTTGTACTCTTCGCAATACGGTTTCTTGAAGAAATTTTTGGCACGGTCCGGCGATACAAAAGTCGAAACGTTTTATTATCTGGGTTTAGCTAACAAATTTGAATGCTACAGGAATACTAGAAACTGAATTTTAGCTTTTTATCATTTATGTCTGTACAATAAAGCTGTGGCTATCTCCTCTCTATCGTATAGGTAACCATAAGATCTGTTCAAGTCTATCAATTTGATTGTACTGTATTTTCCTATCATAGTTTTTGCAAAAAAATAACAAAAACTGGAATCATGGCGGGATTGCTTCAACTAATTCAAGACTGAAATATTGCAAATTTTTCTATAAATTTTCAGGTGTTTTAAAAAAACATTTTTTCTCTAAATGTGTTAATTTTGGACACTCGATTCACCTTGGTTGGTAGTTTCTTAATCAGGAACTAACAATCGGCTTAAAAACATACAACCGATTCCACCATGGCCTTATTCTAAATTTTGTTATTTTTCCACAATTCTCAGACTTTTGTCAAGTTTTGGTTCAAAACATTTTAAAGTACAGTACATTAATATAAATAGTTCTCGTTCAGGGTGCACTTGATCGATCCGGCTAACCATATTATGGAAAAGGAATAAATTATGGAAGATTTTCTAAATATCCTGTAGAAACAGTAAACAAAAAATGGTCTTGTATATTTCGAAAGAGACGTACTGCTCGATTTGCTAAAAGGTATCAAATATTCCTAGTCCGGAAAACCGTCAATCGAATGCAACTTCATCAGAGATTTTATCAAGAAGTTGTCCAAAGCACTTTCTGATCGACAGCGTTGCTAATTAGATTTGTTTTCTAAAGCTTTATTTAACAGTCGGGATAGACAAAGGCATTAGCCATTTAACTTTTAAACAGATATAACAGCATTCATGACAATTTGACATCTTTCTCATGCATGCTAAAAACAAATTTGCATTGCCTATTCAAGATTATTGGCAAAACGTGAACATGTTGACACGTGGTGGCAAATTCTTTAATCTCTTCCAAACAAAGAAAACAGAATAAAAAGCTTGAGTCGTCTCACCCTTTCCCTCACATGAAGACTCACTAAGGACCCATCCGCTAATGATTTTTAAAGTCATTACATAAATTGATCTCCGAGAAATAGAAAAGCTTGGGTAAGAATTATGACTTTTTAGTCTTAACTGTTAAAAATAGTTGTATACTTAATACAATTCTTTATACAGTTTGTTTTTCATTTTCTTTTATCTATAGGTTTTACGATCGAAAAAAACTCTCTTCTTTTCAAACTCGTTTTTACTTTTAAAGCAATTATTTGTTTAATTCATAGCATACATTTTCTCATTTCAAAAGAAAATCTTTAAATTACTAAATGTTTTATTCAAAGGAACATGCGTTCAAAATACTCAAGTCTACCTAACATTGCATTTGTATAATAGATTCAGTTTTTTTTGCTCTCACGATAAGGAATAGTATTTTCTTGATTACAAGTGCATTCGTTATTTGAATTGATATTTCAGTCTTTCAAACAACTAATCCAATTTTCAAAATATCCGTATGGAGTTCCTCGCTTTTTTTTAATGTTTCTGACGCATATTTCTGATTGTGAAAAATGCTGTCCGAAGTTGTAACATTTTCTTGAGACTCACAAAAAATGAATTGACTTTAAAAATATGTTTGAACTTCTAAAAAATGTTCGTCAGATATTCCTAAATTTATCATGAAATTATTTCATTTACTGTTTTTGCAACTGAAAAGCCATGCCAAACCTAAGGCAAGACTAAACCACGTATTTTTGAATTATCGATTTATCAGAAACAAACCTTAGTTTTAGCGTTTAGACTATAAGTAAATTCCTGATGTAGTTAAAACACGAAGTTTTCCGTGTTGTTTTTAATTTATATACTTTTAGCTAAATCATTATTTTAAAGATAGGTTTACATAGCTACAGGTGAATACTTTAGTCACTATTTATATTTATTCAGCCATGCGTTGTTTGTGGACAATGGCAACTATTTATAGTTGTTTGTTCTAGAATGAAGAAAAAGATATAAATTTTCTAGCGGTAATTTGTAACTCCTGCATGTATTTAGGGTTTCAAAATGTAACTTTTCATTGTTTGTTTTTCAAAGGCATACCGCCTAATCTTTTTCACCATTTTGGTTACATGGTGCTGTTGGTTGCGATTTAACTTCAAAACTTGCATTTAAAGGAATAACGTTAACTGTATTTCTTAAAAGTGTTGCACGTCCTTGGAAAGAAATGACACGTAGCTGAACATTGCAAAGCTTAATTCTTACGATTTAATTTTAAAGTCTGACATTTTTCATGAGTGAGCTTAATCAGATACAATTTCAATTAGGCAGCACCAAGTTTTTTACTTTACATTTCTGCTGAAATGCGACAAAAAACATTTCAGATGAATGTTCTGGTTTGATAAACAATGTACATGTATACTCGTAACTCACAGACCCATTATTTTAAAAATTAAAGGTGACACTTTTTTACCACCTTAGCCTTCGATATTTACCAGAAAAATCAGAAAGGAAGAAATAGAATTGATATGGTTCGAACCAATTAAAAAAGAAACCAAGAGTGTAGAGAATGTTTCTAGTACTAAGTGGCATGCAAAAATTCTTTTCTGTTAAAAAAGTTCATTTTCTCTGACTTGTTCTTCGTCATCTTCTTCTTCATCATCGCCATCTTCATCGTCATCATCATCATCATCATCATCATCTTCTTCTTCTGCTTCTTCTCCTTCTTCTTCTTCTTCTTCTCCTCTTTCTTCTTCTCATTTTTCTTCTTCTTTTTCTTCGGCTTCTTCTTTTCCTTTTTGCTTTTTCTCCTGTAAACAAAAAATTATATTTTGTTTTACTAAAAACAATTATTTATTTAGATCTGTCAATTCTTCTTCTTCTTCTTCTTCCTCTTCATTGCTAACGAGTGGCTAAAAATCTTCTTTTGACAGTATTTAAAATGCCTTTTCCTGGACTAAATTCTAAAATCATAATAGACCTGTTTCATGGGGGAAGGGTTGGGGTGTTCCATTTCAAATCATTTTAGAATGTCCTTGAGAATGTTCGGTTTGTAAATGAATTATCAAAATAAAAAAAGAAATTCTTCTCAAGGAAATGGTACAACAAACTCCCAAGCGAAAGAGGGCGAGTGTGATGCAAATGACAACCGAAAGCTCTTGCACTTGAAACGTTGTCAAGAAACTTCCACGGGAAACGTTAATCCGGTTGATCTCGTAAGTTAAACTGAAAAGTCGGTAAAGTTGTTAGAAGAGAGGCCTTTTATAATAGTAAACAAACGAAACACGAAGAAACTGTAATACTTTTCAAAATTAATTTTAAAACAACTGAATTACCTTTTTTAGTGTGTTCGGCGAAATAATAGTAGAACCCGTCGGCACGAACCAATTTCAAAATTTCAAGCTCTATGTTGTTAAATCTTTGCGGCTTCTAGTACTGTTATTAACGCATTTTATTAACAAAAACGTAGAGTATATAAACAAGGTTTAAAAAATGCGATATTGATCATTTTGTTTTCAGGAGTAAGAACAAGAAACCGTCTAAACACGTTTATAACGTAATGTTGCTTTCACTCACAGGAAGACGAATCTTGCTGGACAGAAAATGAAGACACTTCTCGTCATGCTTTTGGTTGCTGTTTTGTTAGAATGGACTTTAGGTAAATTATGTAGTTACATGCTTATTTTAAGTCAAAATACCTAAAGATAAAATCCAGCCAGTTACATTACTTGATTTTCTTTTCCTTGGTTTTTGCGCATTGATTGTTTAGCTTTTGTTTACTGAAATAACTGAAATTTAGGCGAAGGAAGTGAAAGTGAAAAGTTTTTAATGCTTTATTTTAGTTCAAGAACTATGGTAAGAAAAACACTTTTATGCAGCGATTGTCTTGCTCGGCCGTGTTTGTTTGTTTCAATTTCTTCCTTTTATTATCCTTTTGCATCTTTTTCACTTTTCTTGTGAGAAGCAAATGCAACAGAAAAGGAAGGTCGATTCAAATTTATAAGATTACAGAGAATATAGTCTGAACGAGGAAGAAATGTTGTGACAAAACTGATTGTTAGACTTTTCGCAAGAGTAACGCGACAAAGACCGAGGTTTGCAATTCTTGTGAGCAGCACAGTGCTCACAATCCAACAGGTAAACATACCATGTTTTATATATGGCTGACTGATTTCGCGTGCTGTGATTGGTAAACTTAAGGTCCGTAAGTTGCCGCACGGACCTTCAGTTCTGGAGCGACTGTAATTTTCAGCCTTACTTGCTTCAAATAATCAAAAAGAATATGCATACAATAAACATCTTATTAGCCTCGTTTGCTCAATCCGTACGGAAAGTTATGAACCCTCGTTTTTTCCTTCCTTGTTTTCATAAAAGGAAGGAAAAAACTCGGTCCATATCTTGCCGTACGGACCTCGCATTCGGGTAATAAGAGTTATATATGCATCCTAGTTATTCAGCTCTCTCTCCATTGCGCACCTTGCAACAAAAAAAGCTTTTCAATCTTCCATTTCACAGGTTTTCGCTGTTACCAGACGAATAAAGACTCGTGGGATGAAGTGAAGGTTGAATGCCCTCAAGGACGAGCTGAAGCCGCATGTATGACGATTTGGTTTGACGACGTTTCTAAACCTCACCAAAAAAAGTGCATTCATAGAGGAAGAGAGGAAAGCTATCGTAATTATGTGAGAAGGAATCCAGGCAGTCACATGGAGCCATTGTGTTACAGCGATCTCTGCAACGATTTTTACTGAGAAGTAATGCGTGAAGTAGTTTTCTTAACTAGGTTGTTTTGTTCGACGCTTGAAAGGCGTGTAAACATCACTTTAAACTTTCTCAAGTAACTTTGCTGTAAGGTTCTTGATAGTGTAACTGAAGCATACGCAATAAAGATGCTAATAGACAATTCTAGTGTTGTTGTTCTTGTCAAACTTATGCTGTCATTAAAAACAGTTATCAAAATATTGAATGTTTTCGTCAATAGCAGAAACTTGGTACTAAAGCATCAAAGCTTCACGAGACAGTTCAAAGAACTTTCGCAATTTCATTCTGAAAAATGTAGGGGAGATTTGAAGCAGGAAATAGCCAATCGTATCAGTGAGCTTCATTAACTGTTTTAGTTTAAAGAATAAGATTTGCTCGGTTCCAATAAAAATCTAGCTGCATGCAGACCGTGTATGTTTCATTTTGGGAGCGGAACTGATATATTGTGCACGAAAGACAACCGTCAAGCCTTGTCCAGTCCGAGCCGTTTCTTGTTTCATGGTTGTATAATCAAGTCTTTCAGTGGTATAGATTGTTCAAGAAAAAAGAATGCAAAAAAGTGCGAGTTAATCGGTGGCTTAATCCATAGGTTTGAAATAGGAAAGCCTGGTTGCCAAAATACAATCGAGATTTTGAGGAAGGTTGAATTCTGGGCTCAGGGTATTTTTACCGTAGATGGAAAACCCTCTCAAGGAAAATTCGCGACTTCTGTTTTTCTCCGACTATGGTTTCTCTGATTTGTTTTCTTTTTTTGGATATAGATTCCGGCTTTTGTGGCATTTATTTATCACGGATTTCTGGCTTCTGTATCATTCTGAACACGGACTTCCGACTTTGTGATTTTTTTTTTTGACAACGGATGTCTGACTCCTGATTGCCCGACTCCCTATATCCAACCTCGTTTTTTTTCTATCACAGATTTTTTGGTGTCAGTACCCGTTTTTGAATTCGTTTTCTGTTCCACTAATCGAGTGCAAACAAAGCGGGTGTTGACTAAAATGCGACAGCAAATGGAAAGTATATATTATTGTAAAGACGAGTTGGCAAAATATTTTTAGAATTAGTTTTTTATCCTTATGTCTATGAATTGCCCCGATACACTCGTGCCTTGAAATATGTGATAATAGGCTTGGACAACACAGTGCAAGGCTACTTTCTACAAGATTGTTTTTACTGTAGCAAAAAAGAAATTAGTGATTTTCGTGGACTTCGCAGTGGCACTATTTTGTCACTTAAAATACCAAACATGTTGTGAAAAGTAATAAAAAGCTAGCAAAACAAGATTACAAAAACTGCTTATTTTTAAAGACTCTTCAAAATAAAGATACCTATACTGATACACTCACAATGATAGGCAGCATTAAGCAACACACAAATCAACACCTCCGAAAGCCCACTAAAAGTTAACGGAACTACAATAAAATGAGCACATTTCACTTATATTACCTAACTTGATGTGTGTGCTCCACTGAGTACCCTGCTGGAGTTGAACCAGCACACTATAACATTGTGGAAAACCGTCAGGTACGTGTGTGTGGAGTATTGCCACACGGGTTGGATCAAGGGCCGAATCGAAACGACAAAATACATCGAGAAACCATGGTTTGACTTGCGTGGTATCGTTATACTGGCCAGTCCGTGCCTGAACTCTTTCTACCATATTGATCGTGATAAACTATTACAATATCTACAGGAAGAGTGTTTTATTAGTATTTCAATAAGTTTTAAAAGCAAGACACACGCGTTTTTTAAAACAACTTTATTGGCCATTGTGGCGACCTGTTTTATTTACAGTCACAAATTCATGGTAGAGAGAAGTTCAGGCACTGGGCTGATGGTAATTACCGCTGACAAGTGCGACGCCGCCGGATACGAAAACCCAAAACCACTTTGTGGAAAAAGGGAACGTATGCCCCCAGCCAGTGCAGCGCCGCCAACTCTGGGGGCTGAGGTCAGCCAATCCAGCGATGGATGAAAAAATCATTTCAAACTATCATTCAAAAAAGAACCTGCAAGAAAATTCGCGAGTATTCTAGACGAGCAAAATTAAAGTAAATACACAGACGCATTTTTTTAAATACTTTATTTGCCCTCTGTGGCGACACGTCTACTTACAATATATGTACACTGAATACCGAATTGTCGCAACATTATAGTAACAACATAACAATAGAACTAAGGACCACAGGTACAGCGGATTCCACGAGTTAGGGACCCCGGGGACTAAGGATCCCAGAAACTTTAATTGAAATCACAAGTTAAAAGGACCCCAGGTACTAAGGATCCCAGGAACTAAGGACCCCAGGGAAATGCAAAAAGGTAATTACAAAATTAAGATAAAAAAACAAGCTCCAAAAATTTAAAAAATCCGAAATGAAACCGCCGAAACAGAAACGAAGCCGAAATGAAATCAAAATAAAACCGAAACCAAACTCTAACCGAAACCGAAGCCGAAAGATATTTGAACGTTTGCGCTTTTTATGCAAAACGATAATTACAAAATTAAGAAAAAAAATGAGCTCCGAAAATAGCTCCAAAAATTTAGCCGCAAGTCACAATGAGGTCTACCTAGCAATTTACTAAACTATCTTTTCTGTTTACGCTGACGTTCCTTCCTACAACTCTTGGTTACCAGAGCTGTTCCTTTTGCAGTAACAGAACAAGATCCTCTGCAAAAGAAACCGCTCAGAGTCCTACTTATTGTCCACCAATCCAAGAACGAAACTATCAACGAACTAATTTATAATATACTTTAAAAATAATTACATAGAGGTAAACGTGGAAAAAAGGCCCCAAAATCAACACAAGATTACGCAAATAAAAGTTGTAAGTTTTGATTTTATTGATCATGGTTTTGCTAATAAATCAAGACGCGCACACACAAGCAAAAAGTTGTATTTTATTTCAGTTCCATTTACATCGACTTCATTGCGAGTACTATACACTCTTTTTTTATCGAAAATGTCCAGTTTATGGTTCGAAGCTGATCGTCCGTAAATAATTTTGAAATCGTTGGCGTCGGTCTCAATTGCTCCAAAATGATAAGTTCTTATGAATTTTATTAAAAAAGAGTGTATCCACAGCAGTGTGTATCCAGATAGCACCTGGTGTTGACAGTCTTTGATTTGAAGTCTCGTTGGATCCATCTTTTCATGTCGTCCGTCGGAAGCCATCGGGTGGAGCTTCTCATGTCGCATCGAGTAATTATTTGCACGATGACTATTTAAAGTTTTATCGTGAAAACTTCCGACTTAGTGAAAATCTATCCAGTCAACGGAAGCTTGGCAGACTCGGTAGCGGTTCATTGAAATTCATCGTGCAAAATACTCGTTTTGTATGGGTGAACAATAACTCGAATATAGCACTCCTAACTACTCGTAGATGTGAACGTTCACCGAAAGGAAGAGAAAGAAGAGAAGATATAGCAGATTACAAAGTTATATTCTGTTTGATCTGCCTTCCTCCAGTGAAATAAGAAAGTTTCACCTACCTTGTCAAATCTTGAACGATTGGTATGTCACGCATGCCATGGTGAGGAAATCGAGTAGTCGCATTTGTCTAGGGAAACTGCAGTACGCTTTTTGGGGGTACTTGCAATGTGTAATCACCCTTGCTTGATGAACTTCTGCAATAATGCGGGATACTGAATTTCCGTACTGGGGCGTACTTAATTATGCATGCAAACTCATTGTATAAAAGAAACGTTATGATACTTGTTTTTTACAGATATGGGAAGACCAAGGAAGACACACTTTAAAGAAATTGTGTATATTACTGTACAAGCTAAGGTTTGGGTCAGGGTTATTTTGCGAAAGCTTGTAAAATATTGTGAAGAATCGAAGAGAAAAACAATGAGTTTGCATGCATAATTAAGTGCGTCCCAGTACGGAAATTTTTCCCCCGTTTGTAAAATACTGAAACCGATTTGCCTTAAAATGACAACAGTCTCTTTAAAATGCTATCAGAAAGCGGGCTGGTTGATTTCTCGCCTGTCCCATGAAAACGGCTGCTTACAACCTTTTTGCTCATTTAGTGTTCGTTCCAACTTGGGACCGTCAAGACTTTTGCTAGTTTGTCCGCTTTCGCGTCCCGTGCAAAGTTCAAAAGAAACTCCCTTTTACCTCGAAGACAAAGCAAAAGTTTCGTACAATTTTTGTTCGGAAGTGGCTGTGAAATTCGCGAGTACGGAATTCGTGCAAACTCGGAATGAAAGTTTTAAAATCATATTTTATATATTTAAGTTTATGATGACAAGACTTTTTACTTTAAAAAAAGTAATTTATAGTGAAAACTAGTCTTACATATTATTCGCTAGGTTTAGTTTTATCTTTTAATGGTACTTGTTGGAACTATCGGTCATTATACCTGTATGTTTATTAGTCAGAATATATGTAATGAAATGTGCTTTACATTTAATTCCAATCCGAGTCTGAACGACTTTGCGAATCGCGATATACAGCCACTTCAACAAGTTGGGTAACCCCCATGGTAATCTTTTCAGTTATAGGAGTAATTTAAAGAAACACGTGGTGGTCGGAAGCATTGCGAAGTCGTAGAAATTGTTTGTCAAACGTCTGAAAATAGTACAGGAAAGCGCGTTTAGTCTACTTTTTCCTCGGTTGCCACCAAGAGTGAATCCACGTTTGGTTCGATATTCTCAGTAGTACAGGCAAATATACGAGCGAAATGTTGTCAAATGTTTACCTACTTTAAAAACACTACACACGGCGAGACTCGAGATGAAATGTGTCCTTCTTCCACAAGCTTGATATTATTGCAAAACTTTGAAGTCGTCATATAAAATTTGCTTAAAACATACAGCGAATTACTTAGTAATTATAAAAGAATGTGAAGCGAATTACTTTATAAACAGGGTATAAGTCGAGCTTACCTTTTCTTGTTTCCCTTGAGTTATACGAGCATTCAAAACCAAGTTTAACTTGAGCAATAGGAAATTTTATCTGGGTGCCTCCGACACAGCAACTCTTATGTCGACTTTGGAGGGCAAAATCAATTGCAGAAGTTCTCGACACGTTTTAGTTCGTAATTAGCGCCTGAAATGCTCTCAGCAAATAAGAAAGCGCGAAGTACAAAAATAAATTTATATTTGATTGCAACTACCAAGCATAGTCAGGTTACAATGAAACTGTTTAAAATGCACTTTTATTTGACAATGCTTTGGCGTTGGTTAACTCTCACATCTTAGAAATTCTTTGTTTAGACGAAAAATACAAGAAATAATTCTTCAAAACAACCATAACAGGAATGTGCGACTGTACAACTGCATTTTGTAATAACGACGCGCTTTGCAATATGCCTACTTGTTTTGTAATAAGCTTGCAGGGTTTTGTAATAAACATGTGCGATTTGAAATTTGAAATGTTAGATATTTCAATTATCAGAAGCAGTTGAAACAAGTTCAGTTGTTCGCGGTCTTCGAGGATGGCAATATCTCAAACGAAAGTATCTTAGTGTGGAGGGTGAACAGTTGAATAGAAATGGGGTACTGGGGCCAACAACAGAATTTTGGTGGGAAACTCATACAAAATGGCGGATACAGCAGAGCTCGTGGCAGCTTTGCAGGCACTTTTACTTCTGCTTGTCATTTTCAGTCGCAGAAAAAGACAACGAGAGATAGTCAAGAGAAAATGTAGGTTTCCTGTACGTAAAATTTGCCAGAGAAGAGAGCAGTTCGGCTGGTATCACACACTTGCGAGAGAACCCAGACTCTCTGATCGAGAGTACTACTACAGGTGAGCATTTCTCTACGAAAGCCATTTCGGATATTCTGTAATCACGGTTTCAATTATAACTATTCATTCCAGAACTGCACACTCGGTGGGAGCAGAAATGCATTGTGGCCCTGCTTTGTATCGTATCAGGTTGTTTTTGGGTCGTCTCCGATAGCTTCCATATAGTCTGTTCTGCCGTTTCCGGTCGTCTCTGGGTCGTTTAGAACTCATTTATATCGTAAACGACCCAGAGACAAGCCGGATCGTCGGTCATTCGCGGTCGTCTCGATTTAGTTCTCATATAACTTTTCGATCGTCCAGGGTCATCTCACTCTTCTGAAACGACCCAAGACGCCCTAATTTCGCATGGCTGTAACAAACAACGCACAACTATTCGAACAATCCATTTGTCAACTACATTTGTTTCTTAGATGCATGAGATAATTATTAATGTATCGTGCATTGTTAACCGAAGATAGCTTGAGTCTAGCCTCCAATACAGCCGCCTTATTTCCTTCGCCGCCTTATTTCCTTCCTTAGCTTGAGTCATAAAGTTAAAGAGAAACACAAATGCTTGAGGGGGGAGGGGACAATTGAAACCTCCTCCCCACTAGTTCACAGTCTTGGAACTTTCAGTTTAAGAGTAAAGTCGCGTGCTTATACACAATCTTTTTTTTGTAATATTTCAAGTATGAACATAAAATATACCGATAAATACTTGTTTTTCGTATACAGAGATCACGAAGGCTCTGTTTCCCATAATATTAGTTGTAAAATGACCTATTTTTGACAAAATTGAAAATCCTTCCCCGCAACATTCAGAATAATTCTAAAAAGGTCAACTACTAACTGAACGCATAAATTTAAACTGACGTGTGGTTGTTCGTGTGGGATTACAAAATCGAGAAAAAACACCATACTTATAAGTAATTACTACGCAGTGGCAAGTACAGTGTGATGCATGCAGCAATATGTTCTACAAGACAGCCGAAACTGCATATAAATCACATCCGGAGGTTACCGTAAGGGATGACGTCAAGGGATTGCGATAGACAACACCTTGGCGTACTTCAAGTGACTCCTTACCAGAAATATAGCCTCGTCATGATTTTCAGCTCCAATGAACAGTACAGAAACAAAAAGAATCTTGCATTTTTTTGAACTGAGCGCATCGGTTGAGGTGACCTTGAACTTTATGTAGTAAGTTCAGGGAGATGAACTCCAGGCAAAGCAGAAAAGACACAGAATTGAGGAATGATATTATCCCGCCGATATTGCTAAGTTAATACCATATCAGTTTTTGTTACAAGAACAAACGTATTTACAGTTAGTTGCCCTTTACTAATACTGGAAAAGAGAACACATAAGTATTTAACACTTCTTGTTGTCAGTTATGAGAATACATGTTAATACAAAAAATTGGCTTCTCTCATTCTAATAACAACCTAAGATAAATACACGGAAAGTGCTTGTTCGGCACTTGCAGCAAACGCTGATCGTGAAAGATGAATGAAGCGGAATGTTGGTTAAAGATGAAATGTTTCTGGAAACGTTTTTAATATCCTTCAATACAAACAATCTTTAATAAACGTCTACAAGGGTAATCGCCAAAAGTTGTCCTTCTTCATGCAGCACAAATCGTTCCTTGTTCAGGCGCCTCTCTCGCCTCCAAACGCGTATAGTTTTATAACACCTTTTTTCTGTAAAATAAACCTGAAATGAGATTACATGTATTACATTCACTTGTGAAACTAAAAGGGTACACTGATATGTGAAACCCTCCTCCCAAGTACACTTTGTACACGCATGGAAATATCTGTAATATGAAAAGGACCCTAGATGGTTAGAAACTCCTGCCATCATTAAAAAAAATCGATATTTTTTTCAGCACTTAATCTAAAATTAAAGTTCAAATAGACTTGAGTACGGCAGTGAGGAATCATAATTAAGCCCACGCATTTTATAGGCACGGTCCAAATTACAAAGATGTCTGTAGCAAACTGTTCCCACAAATTTCCGTGCATGTTGATCAGTGCATGCATGAGTAAGCTAGTTAAGCCACACCGAGCCGTTTGTTCTGGAAGTTTTTTGTAATAATTAAATACAGTCTAAGATGAACTCAGCTTAACAGTAAATCTTTCTGGGCAAAACTCGAGACAGACAAGAAATAAAAAGGGAGTTCTTTCCGGTTTGTTGAGGTGAGCAGCTTACCGCGACTTAACGGAAAGTTTTCGGACTCGGAAAGAACATTGTACGATATACAACACTGAATGGAATTATTTGTAAACTGGGAGCTCAAATTGTTTGTGCTTTAAAAGAAACACTGGTTAAATAAACAACAACAATAACAATAATAATAATAATAATAATAATAATAATAATAATAATAATAATAATAAAAACAGAAAACGATATTACACAGTCCTACTTCAGATCATACTAATATCACAGTGTATATTTGTGTTGCCTGATATTTTGCACTTTGTTGCATCATTTCTTTTCGCAGACAGGAACCGCTTTCTGTAACATTTATTGAAGCATTTAATTTCTGCATTGTTGCATCTCTAACGTTAACTTGGAACAATCTAGTGTCAGCATACTTTGAAAGCCAGTAAGAGCAGCCGTATTGGCACAGATCATTCCTCACTAGCCGAGTCACTTGATATTCAAACATGAGCATACACGCTTCTTCTTTTACAAGAACAAACCCTACCCGTTTTTTTAAAAGAACAAACTTAATAAAACACCCTGGCAAGCTCAGGTTAGTCAGGTTGAAGTTTATAATTTCAGTATTTTGTTGAATGAATGTCTACAGATAAAACTGTAAAAACTAAAGTTCACGACTACTTTCCAACCAAACATAAACAATAATATCAACTTCATGTTAAACATAACGTTCTGTTAACTTGATTCATGTATATTTTGTTTAAAAACGACTCATTTAGTACTGTTTCGCATGTAATGTTTTCTACATGAACAATTTGCGATTAACTGACGTCGTCATAAGTTTAAGAAAAGTTCAGCTTTAGCCAAAATTTACTGGCTCTTACAAAATATCTGAGGCTCGGGTTTGCCAAAGTTTAAGAAAGAGCAAGCTCTGTTTTAGATCCATGAAAACTCATTTTTGTTTACTAGAACAGTTCTTGTTAGTTATATAAAAATATGAACAGTTTAAGAACCAAGTGAGATTGAAATTGCCAAAAAGTGAAGAACTCAAGCCTCGGCCAGAATTACCTGTCTTTCTTATAAATTTAAGAAAACGCGTGTACTGACAAATCAAAATAAATCAGTGCAGGACCGTAGCAAGGGGAGGAGCCGCGGGCCGGGCCTGGGGGGGGG
>JAOBYF010353314.1:0-16702 GCA_025403605.1 Parazoanthus darwini
GGTGGGGGGTGGAGGGGGGCACAATTCTAGAGAAACGCCCGTAGGATGATAACAATAATAACAATGCTTTATTTTCTAAACAACACACTCAAAAATTTCACAATACTTTTTATAACATTAACGGATTTTATGCAAAACTTGTGACGTTTTAGTAGTTAGAATAAAATCATTTAACAGAATCAACTGTCATGGCGAAGAATTCAACATTATTAGCCGGTGCAGCCACAGAAAAGGAACGGTCGCCAAATGTTTCTCCTCGAGAGCGGTTGTTCTAATAGAAAATATATTTTGTTAACGTAGGCGACGTCTTGGTTTGTATGTTTTAAAAGCAGTTCTCTTCCTGATGTCAAGCCAGTGCAGTTTTCTAATGATCGGTGTGATATGATCTTTCAACTTAGCACGCGTCACAAGACTGGCAGCAACACCCGGAGTGTGTTGAAGCTTGTTTAGAATAGGCAGTTTGGTAGTCCATCCATCATACTGTTGCAGAAGTCACCTTGCTAAGATATGAAGGCGTGAACGACGCGCTCGGGTGTTGCAGTGTCAAGATATCTTTACATGGGCTTGGCGATTATTGTACGAAGCAAATGAGGCAATCTTACAGATGTTTTGGACAAGCAACTTCATTAGTTTGGATGAATCCTTGCTCAAACATTAAGAAGAAGATGTTTTGAATGATCAATAGAAGATAACTTTTTGGTGGCATGGTGAAATTCGTCCCACACATGTTAGCTTCATACATACAACACTTGTAAAAATCTCACTAAACGGCGCAAAACAACATATAACGAAGCTCAGCGGTAATTTTGTAATGTATAGTATTTAGAGGAATCAGATCATTTGTTCTCAAATGAAGCCATAGTAGCTGTTTCCTTAATACGCATTGGCAATTGAATTTGATAATTCCGCCAACAGAGCAAACGCCAAGCGATTTTATTTCGCCGCTATTTTTTGAGCCGGTTCAACTTTCCGTTTGCCGCCTATTTGAAGTTGGAAATAGTGCCAGGCTCCACTCTTGACACGACACATTTCAAGATGGTGGCGGGCAGAAACATCTGTTTGGTGAATTATGGCGGCCAATACAGCGGGCTAATGCAATACTAACTAAGCTTTTATTGAGGAAAAGTGTTTTTCAGTCGTTTTTTATAGAGTGGTCCGCCGTTCAGGTTTTTCAAAAACACTTCCAACTATTTTGTTCCAAAACTGGAAGGAAAAATACAGACACCTGTTAATGCTTGGATGTTCTAAGGAACCCCCTAAAAAATTCGAATTTGTTTGCAAATCTTGGCAATTTAATGTCCGTTACGCCTCACTTTTGTCCTGCAAGCGCTATACAAGAAGCAAAACTATTTGATTTGCTGTACTTAAAATTGCAGTTAAGCGAATATCAAAATGCAACTTTGATCTCGTTAAGTGTAAACACAACTTGTATAGTTTAACTAGCTTCATTTACATATTATTCGGAGACAACTGTGTCACGCTGTTTAGCCTTTTTAAAAATACCCTTAATT
The DNA here is from genome assembly GCA_025403605.1 of Parazoanthus darwini. Taxonomy (NCBI): domain Eukaryota; kingdom Metazoa; phylum Cnidaria; class Anthozoa; order Zoantharia; family Parazoanthidae; genus Parazoanthus; species Parazoanthus darwini. Next base: position 1,512 of record JAOBYF010353314.1, read on the forward strand.
TTTTCTAAAAAAGGAAAAGTATTTCTAAAGTTTAGCAAAGTAACAAAAACAAACAATGTTAATAATAAAACAATAACACGGGTAGAAACACACTGTTTGGAATGTAATCACTTAGTGATGGTCTTAAAACAGTTAAGGTATGAACGTAAAAACAAAATAAAACTATCTGTTACATGCGAGTTACCTAACTGTTTCTTTTCGTATTTTATAACGTTTTCTGTTTTGAAATGAACTCTGGGCCTTCATTTAGGAATTCGAACTTGTAGAACAACGTAAAATTGTTTTCACCTGGTTCTTGGTTGTTTCCTACCACGAACCGGCGAAATATCAACAAAGAGACTCAGCTACTAATTTGTATTATTTACCATTTTGAATTCTATCGTTATGGCTGGTGCAAAAATGTTGTTAAGTTATACATCTTGCTACTTTGACATGGTTTCTTGACATAACCAAACAATTTAACTTATTGTTGACAATTATGTCGGTTAAAGGTGTTTTGTAAGGATTAATTAAAGTGTTTTCGATGACGGTTATATTTTAAGTAAAAGTTGTAAAAACTCTAGTTTTTGACAACAGCGGTTTTGTACTAAAGTAGAGTAATTATTCAAAGGCTTCTTTACTTTGTAAACTGGCTGGATATAGACTTATGGCAGTACAGAATGACCGAAACGACATAAAAATAGTCCGGATTTTGAAAAACATCAAAAAACATTTAAATCTCAAACTCGTTTGTATTTATTTTTCTGCATTGTATCTTGCTGAGACAGATATTAAAATAACTACGAGTTTATATTCATTGATATCTTTGTTTATTGTCAAAGTTACAGCTGTTGCCAAAAACAGGTATTTATAACTAGCTTGACACCGTCTTCCCTAACTGTTGTTTGGCAACTTCACACTGAGGAAGTTATAAGGAATAAGCCACAAGAAGAATTACGTTTCCTGACTGTGTCAAACTCTCGAAGTCTCAGCCAAGAATTTAGCTAGATAGGTAAGGAAAAGGTTTCTATTTTTCCTCGTTGTTCTTTAATGTTTACACAGACGTTGGTAACGCAAGATTTCAAAAGATTTAGAAAGCGCAGTTTCCAAGTTCCATATAGTATCACAGAAGGGTAATTTTGGATTTATCACAAAACGTTGTCAATCTTTGAAGGTGAAAAATTTCCGCGTTAGCTTCTCTCCTAGAATTTTCATCAATGTGGTAATCAATACAATTGCATTTTTTCATGCAATTGGCTAAATGTTTTGTCAGGTTGTTCCAAAAAGCTGAAGTATTTTCCATTCAGATTTTGAGATTCTTTACGTTTTCTAGTTGTATTTTGTTTTGTATACATTAAGCTTTCACACATACAGTATATAAGTGTCGAACATACTGTGTCAAGTCTTAAAAATTTACATCATTTTGGTTTGTATTTAAATTGAGTCCCATTTTCCCTACCCCTTGTTTGTTATGAATCCGCGAGTGTTGAGAGAATGCTGTTATACAAGCAAGTTTCCTTGATAGGATCTCAATGCTAACTTTTGTTTGGCAATTCCCGTGTGTTGCTTTGTAATCAGAGATTTTTCTTATTGCCCGTTCACACGAGCGCGTTTTGCCACTTGAATAGTTTCTCTTGACAAGGATAAACTTGCCGCCTTCCCCAGTACATCGGCACAGGCAAAAAAGAACTGTCAGCGAAAACTCTAGTTTGTCAAGGAAGTTTGCTCACATGAAACGAGTTTGACAACTCAAAAATAACCATTCATTCAACCAATTCTAACTGGCCTTTCGTTTTATAACGAGAGTTAACATATAGCATATTGTGCGACAAGCAAACGTAAACGACTTTATATGGGCAGATCTTCAAACTTTCGAAAATCAACCATTTTTGTCATTTAGCTGGTTATTAATATTTAAAATGATGTTAAAATACAATATACTTACGTAACACATAAATACTTGACAAAGTCCAAGGCTCTTTACAAACGTAATGTTCTGACAGAATCTAAATCTAACGAAAATTACAGAAAATAAAACTAAGGAAAATTGAAAAGTTCTGCTATCAACTATCTTCCTGTTTACTTTTAAAATAAAAGTTGAAGAACTACTATTTACAAAACTGAATTTAAAATCAAGCCGAGGTTGATGTATCGTTCACGCTCGACTATATACTTTTGTGATTCCACTCGGGGGGGTAATTTTTTATCACAATTCATCCAATTGACATGATACTTGGCACAAATGATCAGCTTCATTTGTAGTAAGCATGGTCACTAGTGTTTAATTGGTTTCCATAACAACCTTGATGAGTGAAAATCCAAAATTGGATTTTCAGACTTTAATCAAGTTTGAATTATACAGACTGTACATAACTCTCAAAATGATGAGTGAACATTGTTTATCAACTGAAAACTATAAAGTACTAGTAGGTACTTGTAAACTGTTGTAGAATTGTAAGCCTTTACTTAGTCACTCTTTAGAGAAAAGGTGATCAACATTTTTTTGGCATCACACAAACTGTGTGACTTACTGTGATGACATCATCAGCTGTGATGTCACCTAATGAGTGTCAAAATATGTGTCTACTTAACAAACAAAGAACAGTTAGATCAAAGCTTTTGGTATTGGGTCAAGAAACAAAATTGTAATGCCAAAAAATCTAGAGGGGGGTTGGGGGTCAATATGATCCCTTCTAGGGTCAATAATTCATTGGGTGAATGATTATATATTTTAAATAATATTATGTGTTTCTACAATTTAGAATAAGTCAATTCTTAGGTAATGTAAATGTTAAGTATTTTAATGCATGCATTTGTTTTTGTATCATGTTTTAACTCTGAGGACCTCTCTGCAAATCACCTAGTATGTACAGTAAACGTGAAAGAACATCCTGACTAAATATTGGTAAAAAAAAAATAAAATTTAATATTGATTATATTTTAAATAGAAATATTTGTTATAATAGTTATAATTTTATAAGTAGTGGATCATCTTGCAGTTTTCACTGAATGATTGGCATTCATTGTGTTTTAGTCTCTGTACATGTCTGTTGTCTCTGTGGGTTGCGTTACAGAAGCCATCCTCTACCTACTCGTATGGGTAAGTATGTACACCTAGCTTGCCACCTTTGATAAATGAAATCAATGTAGTCAACTGATTGATGATTTAAAAAATGCAATAACAAAACTGTAATAATTTTATAAAATTTAATAATAATTATTAATAAAATTTTATCTATTATCATGTACATTTATACTCATAACAATTATAGTGTCATGATAAACTAAGTTTATTTATTTTAATCAATGTTATGGACAGAAAAGAAGAACTGTAAATTGTGTTCATGCCCTTCCAATGACCTTTGTTTTAAAGTTTGAATACCTGCTGTACATATAGTCAATACCCTCAGGGTTAATTTGTTAATTAAAAGAAAATGTTTTTTATTAGTTTTCTTAAGAGACCAACATTTATTTACTAGTAAGTAAACTACCAGTAGGTAAATTTCTACCAATTTAAACAATATTTTAAAACACTGTCAGTATTTTCTTTGAGCAAAATTTTGTATTAACTCAGCTTCACCTAGCTGGATAACAAGAGACACATACTCTCAGAAAATGCTATGTACAGTAGTCAAAATTTGTTAATTAATAGTAACAGTTTGCAGTACACCTATGCACGTCCTTATAGATTGTACTAGAGAATTTGAAAGGTAGATAGAAACTGTCTATAAATTATCCAAAGGTCAGTTGAAACTGTCTACCTTTTGAATGTGCCAAGAACAGTCTATAGTCATCGTACTATTACATGTAGGGCTTTCAGTATGTACAACTGTCAGTTGTAAGGTTAGTCCTAATATTTAGAGATTAGAATTTAGTAGTAAGTCAGGGAATTTTGTTACTGTGTGTATGTACTGTCAGTACTAACTATACACTCAGACAGTATAAATTTAGTTAATACATGACTGTATGTTATTTGCGATAAACACTTACAAGTAAGTCATATGTTACTACAGTGTATTTAGAACAGAATGATTTACATTAATAATTATTTAATATTCAGTTTTTGTGTGTGTAATATATAAATTATTTTATTAATAATAAATTTTTTATTAAATAAAATTATCTCAATTTTATTTTTAATTAAGGTATTTTAATCACTGTCAACTGTTGATTTGTAGTTTTGAAAGGTTTGAAGTCCTGGCTGTTTTCACCGGAACAATTTTAGCAATGTTTGGTGCCCTTTTTATTGCAAAGGAAAGGTATGAACAAGTTATCAATGCATGAATTGGATATGGCAATACTGAATAGTTGTAGAAAGGTTGAAACACAAAATTCCTGTCAGTAATGATAAAACATTGACAAAAAATTTATAATAAATGAATTATTTAATAACAAGTTTGTAATTGTAATTAATTATAATTTACAAACTCTGATTGTTATTTAATATAAAGACAATGATTTAATTTGTCAAGTAAATCAATATATGTGACTGTCCATGCGAAAACCTGTATAAGCGCACCTAAAACACGATTGCGTGTGAACTAGTTTGAACGCGTTCAGCCAAAAACGCAGGTGAACGAAGTAAGTTGTAAACGCACACGCAGTTTTTAGGACAAAGCAATAATTTGACCGCGTTTATCTTTCATTGCTTTCGAACAGTTGATTCAGTAATTAATCAAAGCAAGCGTGACGCGATGCACACGAAAGCAGCCCTTTGCGGTTTGCCTCTCTTTCATCTTTTCTTTTTGAGTTTTAATTTATACTTACTAATAGTGACATATAGATAATTAACAGTATGACAAATTGATTATATACTTGTAAACAGTATTAATTAATTAGTGAAAAACACTCATGTTGCTTCAGTTGACTAACTAACATTTTCTTTAATTTTTCCCGATTTTTCACCATGTAGTAGTGAAAGGCTGCTGATGCCGCCAGAAATTATAACGTGAGTACAGTACTTATAGCCATCTTTATTAGCACTGTTTATCCTTTTGCTTTAACATTATTCTGACTTGTATTTATTCCAGTTAATAAATATTTGTTTTTAGATCAGTTCAGATGTTCTTTTTCATAATTTGAAGATCTCCTTTGTTTATCATGAAATTTTTAACCACATTCTTGAATTCAACTTTAGTCATTGTAGTTTTCTGGTTCATCTAATGCATACGTAATTATTGATTGTTTTTGCTTGTACTGTATTTTGTACTCATTTGATAGTGGTCAAAACTCAGGTTTTGTCAGGTCAGGTTAAATTGTGTCCTGTCAATTTCACTTGCTTTTTGTACTTACAGGCCTATTACATTGATTGTGGTTTTTATTATTATATCATTTATAATAAAGAAAGTTAATATTATTTTATATAAGTATTTTAAATTAAATAATAATTATTTAACTATTAAACTGAACAGAGGGCCTTGTATTAATGTTTTTCTTAAACCTCACAAAACAAGATGTTTCCATGGTAAAGTCTGAGGTACAGTGCAGCAGCAGATACAGTGTCTGCTCTTCAGTATATGCAGCTATTTCAAAAAAGGTTGTCATAACTCAATAGTTGATACTGGAACCAAAAAAAACCTTGGGGCACATTAATGATTAGTGGTAAACTATAATTATAATGATGGTAGTGATAATAGTTGTATTGTTTTATGGTGAGCCTACACTCCTTATTATGCAAAATCAGTGCTAATAGCAATATATGATGTGTGCTCCTTGAGCTCCCAAAGTTCCTTCTGGTTCCAGTATCGACCAGTGACTATGACAACTGTATTTGAAATAGCCGTCTACTGTAAAGTAAAGAGTGACGTCACTGGGTGGGTAATGTGTTACAGCTTACCTACAGGTAAGCTAGCCTTAAGGAAGACTCTACTAGTAAATTTTATTAAATTAATAAAAACAAACATTTAGGTACTACATTTACCTATGTTAGTTTATTTGTTTATCTAACAATTTTACATGTGACGGACAGTGATAACCTGTTCCCTGTAACATGCTTTGGCCTGTTGCTGCACCTTCTCATTACTTATGGAGTGACCAACAAGGCATTCAACCAAGTGTGCGAAGGTATGGGTTGGTCTTACACCTTACATGTACCTCCGACATTTAGATGTGAGGCATCTAGAGCAGAATTCCAGTATTAACATGCATGTGGTCAACTCTTTGGGGCTCCTGTTAATGCACATACACATGTAAATAACCAAGTTTGGAACTCTCAAGAATTATCAAATACACTACACTTGTAAGTTGTCCCAATTTAGCAAAAGTGATAAAATTTGCTCGTTCAGTAACAATTTGTTCACGTTTTTCCAGCTGCGACAGCTAACTGGCTGCAAGATGCCATTGCTGACCTAGGACACAGGTTGGTGAGGAGAATGTACAGTATGATCTTTTACAGACTGAGACTATTTTGAAAGATCACTGAATTGGAATTCATCTTGTAGTTATATGAGTGAGCTGTCCAAAGCGAATTTCTTGTTGACCCAAAGAAGAAATTATTAACTAGAAACAGGTCTTGCTTGGTAACAAAATTCAAATTGCGTGTGTGATTGGTTTCTGGGAAAGGTCAGGCTACCCACCCTCCCTCAAGTTAGGGTTAAGGTCGAGGTTGGGAACCCTGGAGGGGTGGGTGGGTGGTTTTCACTTTTCCACCAGGGTTGATCTCAAAAGGTGACATTTGGAAAAAAGTTTTTTTTTTTTTAAATGTCCGTACGCACCTTTGCAGAACGTTACAAATGTCAACGCTCAAGTGATGTGAAAACAAAAGCACAACTTTGTATGTTTAAATAAACCAGAAAGTAATGAAAGAAAAAACATATTAGCAGGCCAGATGGTGCATACCCTCTGGCTCTCGTTATGATTTACTTGTAATAATCTCGTTTTTACCTGAGATGCCCATGTTAACTTAAGAACACTAGAAGTTAAATGTAGTTTTGCACGAGAGGTGCAATCTGCTTTGGGAACTTTTCAAGCTAAGTTTATCACCCTCCAAAATTTTTGGCATCCACAAACCAATTCAGTCACATGTGCGTAAAGCAAGTGTTGACAGATAACTCCACGGCTTGTAGGGCCCAACTATGCCTAACAGATACACATTGTAGCCCCAAAAGGCATCGATACTTGACAGTTCTTATTGTTAAAACGGTATCACTTATGTACAGTACATGTATAACAAAGTAACATTCACTATGCGTTAAAATATATACTGTAATAATAGTACACTTATTTTAATTTTTCAATGCTTCGCAGTATTTGTGGTATTGCACCCTTCCTTGGCAAGGCGCTCGTTCAGAGGATCAACCCCATTGTGTTGGTGGGTGTGGCTGGAGCAGGCGCTTTCATGCTGACGGATGGACTTATTAATTACAAGTAGGTTCTGGTAACCACGTAGCCCTACAGTGGTTCAAAACACTCGGGATTATCATTGCCTGCAGGATTTCACACTAGGATATTTAACTCTTGTTAGCATTTGGTCACATTAAGGTTGGCGTTTCGAACGTAAATAGCCCTTCGTCAGAATTTGCTCTGACGAAGGGCTAACGCTCGAAACGTCAGCTTTACACCAAACCTTACGGCGAAAATCATACCATATCAACCTTTGTTGATCAGAACCCATATTCAGCTTACTCGCCAACGCAGAAAAAACAATTGTTTTTCAAAACTAGTCTTTCAGTGTAAAGCTCGAACCGTCAGCCCTACACCACACGGTGAGAAACGACCATATAAATTATACCCCTGTTGGTCAAGCAGTTTATTTAACTTAATACTCGCCAACACAGAGAAAAACAATATAATGAAAACAGATATTTTCAAAATTTGTTATCCATGCAATGCTTATACCAGCGTTTGCTGACCAACTCAGCTCTGTGTTTAAATTTAAATATCTCCAATCCGGGGTTCATTTTATAGACTTGCATCGTCAACCGTGATCTTTTGCGCAGACTATCGTTTTCATAGTTCATGAATTTCGTGAAACTAAGCTGAAGACGTGACTCGCACAATTTAAAACGGATCTGGTCTAACCTGTCGTTAAACAGATTTTGTATCTGTGAAATCAGGACAGTGTTGCGCTAATAACGCAGGACGCTATGCATTTGTCGAGTACGTTTAGCCCACAAAAACGGATTCTGATCAAAGTCATGGCGGCGCGCGTTCATTTTTCCCGCCATAACTAACTAATGTCTCACGCGCGCTCTTGCCTACCGGAGCAACAAAGCTGAGTGATTTTTAACCATAATAAGCACAGCCAGCCCAAAAAGAACCAGTTCAATTTCAATTTGTCCGGATGTTTTAATAAACAAACAAAAACTGCACAAAAGAAAATTTTCAGACTTTTGCGATTCGAATTTAATGGTTTCAATTTTGTCTACTTAGGTGACTGTAGCGCAATGTTTAGCAGCACACCTCGGAAACTGGAAAATCTTGAGATAAGACAATGGCAGCCTAAAGAAAATAAGTTCTAACACGTGTCTTAAATAATTTGCCAACCATGTTGGCTCGATATCGCATTCTTTTTTTTGGCCCGCAGGAACTGGTGGAAGTATCCACGCGCGCCTAAAACCCTCTCCGCCATCAGTGTCTCCCCAATAGTTTGAAAGTACTATTTCCTCCTGTTGAAAAGTTTGAGGAATCGAGTCGTGTTCTCTCCTTTTGGCATTTCAAGCACGCCACTGAAAGTTTCACTTGGAATAGCTACTCAGTCAAAGACTTTGAATATTTCTGCGACCATTTCCGTTTATCCCTTTTTGCTATTTTTATATATCGTTTTCGAGTTCCATCAGTGAAGGATGTGAATTGGGAGCCAGTGAGCGTTCTCAAATGTGAATTTGTCAACCAACCGAGAAAGGATACGGCAATGATTTAGTTCTCGAAATGGGAATACAAACAACTAGAATAGGAATTTGGTATCACCACTATCATTAAGAAAATACAAATACACAAAAAGCAAAAAACATTTATTTTACTTGACACAATTCTATCCAATCTCGTACTGCATTTGCACTCTACCTCGGGAGAGTTGACGTTTTAGCGAAAGCAACACTGTAAAACCATTGGCAATTAGTTTCAAAAATGTACAAGAGTCTATTTTTGAAATACCGACGCTCGTTTTAACCCACAAGGAGCCAGCTTCCTGTTTTGTGTTCCAGGATTAGAAACAGAAAGAAAACTCTCGAAATCTGCCTTTAATGCGATTAATAATATACGTGACAAGAATACCCTCAAAATACCGACGGTATAATTTAATATAAGAGATTAGATTCAAAAACAAACCATGATCCGTTTTATCTAGAACATTAAACTAAAGCTTTGTTACTGATAATAGAACTCCTAGAACTGTCTGTCGATGTATGGATTGGACCACAAGAGTCCTAAAAAGGCTTTGGGAAATATTAAAAACCAAGCATAGTATAACTAATTCAGTGCCAGTCGATTCGGCGCGTAAGAGAACAATACATACCAGTTATTAACCTGCAGTATTGTTAATCCTGTCTCCTGGGCCAACTGGCGCTTTTGCTCTTCTGAAGGATATGGATGCTGGAAACAAAGGCCAAGATAAATTGATAAGCAGTTTGTCAAATCTTGGATCAGTGACTAATTACTTTGTTTCTAGTGGTTTCGACCAAATGGTTTGGAACCAGAAAGTGAACGATAAACTATTAAAGTTAACCCTTTTGACTTTCAAACAATATTATTTTAAGATGGCAGATTTTTGCTTTTCCGGCAATCAGAAGCTAGCGGATGAAGAAAATATATTTGTAGTTTTCGTCAACCCCTTCAAAGGACGACTTCTTTTTTTGGCTAATTAAAGTTGTTTTTAGCAGAAAGGGCAGGAACAGGATGTTTTGACAGGTCAACGTATATAAACATTCACAGAGAACTTAAAAGGGGTGCAATATCAAGCTAACTATCTGTAAATCTTGTGTATTACAAAACTTAAACGGGATCCAAAGACTAAACAATTCTACTTTTCCAATAAGTTTATTCCAGCCTTGTCGTAAAAGTACAAAACAAGATAACTTGTAGTACATTTCTACTTTTAACAAACAAACCAAGAGTCAAGAAGAAACTCCGCCACAACCAGAACTCAGCAAGAAATTAGAAAATCAGTTGTAATCACTGAAATAACTATTTCAAACGGAAGAGTAAGAACATCACGCTAAAACAGAATTGTCATGTATGTATTGCGTGTATTTTGTACATTGTACATTTCCATATCCGATTACGAAGCACAAGTTGTGGGTCAGTATATCGCATGACAAAACACAGTACCAAACTAATGGTAAGTTTTCGTAGCAACGCTGCCTTCACCGCGTTAATATTCTTAGTTTTATTTAAGCTCATTGTAAACACATACATATTAAACTGGAGTAGTGTCTTGTACAAAATATTTGATATGTCGTAAAGGCTTCTGAATAATTCAAGATACCAAACATTTCTTTCAATTCGTTACTCGGCAACAATAACAGTACCTGAACCGTGACAATTACTGAAGGGCAAAATTAACACTTTGTGTTTGTACTTCAGCTGACAACTTGTAGCTGTGATTAAATAACGTTATTTCTAAAAGTTGACTTAGGAAGAATCGATTCTAAAAAAGGAAATTAAAAGGACTAAGTGTTGCCATACCCACAAAACGAAAATAAATTTTAGGATCAACATTGAACACTCGTGTGCATACAACAAGCGAAATGAAATAGCTAAGACTAAGAGTAAGCGTTGGACTAAGAGCTTTGCATGGCGCCACGATTTTGAGAAAAATCAAGCAGACTGTTAAATTACGAATACTCGCATTTATTATATTCCAATTTTGTACTGCCTTATGGAGTTTTACCGTTTTATACTTTTCCGATCAGTTATAATGAAGATGAAGGATTTTTTTAATGTTCCTAAAACCCGTATCTACTCGAGTTTAAGAATTGATCAACAGCAAGAACTTTTGTTCATCAGGAAAATGAGCGAACGTAATTGCCTTTCGCCAACTGACTTATAAGGAATAAAAAATAGTCTAAGTTTCAACAATGTAGTCAACATATTAACTTTAAAGTAGCATATTAACTCGAGGACTTTTTACTCGCTTTCTGACCCCAACACAGACGTGGATCACGCCTTCAGAGAGGGCAATTAAGATGTCGGGAGAACGACTGATCCGATTGCAGCGATCAGACGGGAGAAAGAGAGTCTACTCAGTCAAAAGATCGCAAAATAAGTATATCTAAAGACACCTTGCTTAATGTGCTACAGTAAATGAATTTGAAAAAAAAACAACTCTTGTCTTAACTTGCGAGGTAATGAGGGAATTCTAGTCATGAATAATGACGAGGTTCCAAAAAAAACATAGCACAGGGTATTCGGCCAGCGTGTCTTCAATGACCAGCCAACGGCATTCTTTGACTTATTTGTTTTCAATAAGCTGTAGAAATCGTTATTTCAAGAATAAACTTTCAAAAGTCTCTTCTAAAATACAGTTTTCAACAAGTTTAAATCGAAAACTTTACTAACTGGTACGAAAGTCATGTCAAGTGCGTCTGACAAGGGATTTTGAGTCGATTTCTGTAAATACACTAGTTACTTGTTTCCACTAAAATACAACGTGGAGATATTTTAGACCAAGGAAGACTTATGAGGCTAATCTGTTGTAAGACTGAAGTGGCAATCCCACTGCAATCGGTATACTATACAATTTTAGGCTACTGTATTATATCCTTTGTCATTTTCTTTGTCGTGAGTTCGATAACAAGCTCTACTAACTTTTTGTTTCATCCTACCGTCAGTCAGAAACCAAACAAAATATTTTGCTTATCAGACACTAGTGTATCACTACTGAACAAAAACGATTTGTCCCACTTGACAAATAAGATAATAACTATAATTCCTGTTCTGTCACCCACTGTATCAAGTTTATTCATCGATAAAAAGAACAAAGACAAAGTTTACGAGACGAGACAGTGGATGTTCTGGTGTCGAATTTATCCGTGCGTTCAAAAAACAAGACACAGTATTTCAAACGGGTACCATATTCATTGTTTTGCTCGTGTACAAAGAAAAGCAACATTGCACCTGTCAGATAAAACTAAAAACTTGCTTTGTGCTAAATGTTAGACAAATTTTGTATATTGCAAAAAATACATACAATCTTTCACCGTGAAAAGAAAGGTGTGACTTGTGGACGAAACTGCCGGCTTTTAATTTCCAAGCAACAACTTTAGATACCCACATTTCCAGCCACTTCAAATTAAAAGCCAAGTTTACAGAATACAAAATTACATATAAACTACTGCAATATCCTCGTGGTAATTGTCGTTTTGATTGTTTTAATCGCGCTTTCCGAAGCCACAAAGGTGGTTTATAAAAAGTCATCTTATACAATGCTCGCAGTGTTTGACAGTTGGCAGAAGAGCAGCACATCGTTAACTAAACTCGCTATGCTTGAAATTCTTCTCTTATTAAACGGTGTTAAAACAGCCTCTAGTCTTGAATAAAGTCCTTTATTCTGACCCTACATACATAAACACGCACACACACAATGCATCCACATAAACAGACACCCACAGCAAAGCTTATCTTGACAAAAAAAAACTTAATGAAACAATTCGATGCTTACATCAAAAAGCAACTTACTAGTTAGTTTTTATACACACTCACCGTTAAATGCTGGAAAAGCCACGCTTTCATTATGTTTGTAGCGGCCTTTGGGAATATTCCTCTTTTCTTTTGTCGCTTCTTGTCCGTATCGTCGTCGGTGTCCCCTGCCCCATCATCGGATCCAACAGACGTGCTTAGTGATGGATCTGAGGAAATTTGGGAAGTTTCAATATCTGGAGTTTCTCTCTGCATTTCTCGCAGAGGTTATCTTGAAAAGTACATATGATATCGATCATAAATACAGTATTCGTTCACATAGAGACACAGGTTGGTTGTTTTATCGCCTATCTGCAATATCGATAGACTCACCAGTTCCGACACAAAACACCTTTTTTGGTATCACTGCGTGGTCACAAGCTGCCGGTCGCAAACGTGCGACTGCGTTATGCTCGTTGGTCGATTCCTTGACATCGAATAAAGCTTTCAATCTCGATATAGTTTACGGCATTGGTAAGTAATTGTTCATTTAACCGCTTAAGGATGTAATACACCAAATCATCATGGCCATGTCAGTGTTGATAAAATAAAGCACGTTTTATTGGATTTGTGGCGTTTAAGAATAACTGAAATTGTGTGTGATTAAGCTAGTTTGTATATGTAGGTGCAAAGATATTTTCACAGTGTATTAAAAAACACGGATGAACAATATACTCAAGAGGGTTCGAAAGAACAAATTGTCGTCTTTGTTCTACCGAGATAGAATATTTGCAAAGAGCAAAAAAATGAAAAACAAATATACCGCAGAATCTTGTTGCCAGTAGTTATTTTTAATCTCCTAAAAGAAAAACAATGAAATACACATAAAATCAGTCGGAGGTGTTAGTGCTGCCATCATAGTATCATCAAAGTGATACATTTGAAAAGACTTGTTAAGTGTCACCACTCAATCTTGTTCGGAGAGCGAAACTAGAATGAAATCGTTGAACACTGTTATGCCTCCACGACTGATAAAGGATTTTCAAAACAGCTTGTTATCATTTCATGAATGGGGATATTCAGGTTCGCTATGTAAGTGCTTTCAAGAACATAGAATAGAATGATAATAACCCCTTGTAAGTTCTTGAGCTGTGTTCCACGCAACAACCTTCAATTTCGCACTGACAATATACTTCAGTTTTGTCAGTTCCTATTTTAAAGCGTCCATTAACATTGAGTTTTTATTCGCCTTACCTTTAGTCTCAAGCTCTAGAATATTCTGCTGTTTAGCCAAGTTAACTTTTTCAGAACAAGTGCTGGTATCAACGAGGGCCCTGGCGAACTCCATCATTATGAAAGTTTTTTATTTTTTTGCTCAATTGCAATGACCCGTTACTCAGACAGGTGAGTCCAAGATTGATTCACTCTCGCGTTGACAGCGTTCATATATTGAAAGAGATCCACAAAGATGCTACATTGAGACATCAGAGAAATGTTAACACAAGAAGATTCGATGGCATAAATGAGACTTTAGAATGCTAAATACACAGACTGATTGATGTAAAGACAACCTGACATCCTTATGAAAAGTGAGCCTTTGCTAAAAACCAGCTGCTCGAAAATCGAGAAACACTTGGAGAACTGACAGCAATGCTTGACAGAGATTAAAATACAATATTTAAAAGTTAAGCTCACTTGCCAAAAATTCTTCGTTTTGCGCAATTGAACTACGTCGAATCGCCTTTCTGATCAGTTATGAATAAAATTTCTAAATTAAGTCTTGTATCAAAATGGGACGATAATACAATATGTTGAAAGAAATGCAATTAACCATGAGACCAAATGATAACTAGTAACTGAAACAACGCCTTCTAGAAGTCTGTAAGGTTCTTGATGTTTTCTCGCTTTGGAGTTCTCTTGAGTTAACCAAATAGGCATGTATATCAGTAAAAATTTTCTTTCTTTGGCTTTCTTAATTTTTCAAGGGAAGCGATAAACTATTTCCTTACTTATAGTTATACACTTCCTGACATCAGCAATTTAGCGAGAACCTGGGTAAACAAGCAAAGCGAGATGCTCTTTCAGACGAAAACCCTTTGGAAGAAATTGGAGACTGAAACTGATTTGTAGGGTGCTTAATTGCGTGATAAGGGTTAAGATCAACCAAAGCCTATCTGCAATCCTTACTTAATTGATTTGCTCAGGAAAGGCATAGCTTTGATAATTTAGCTAACATTTCACCACCATGACAAAGATTCATAACAAGATATTATTCAAAATATGACACTCCTCAATCCAATCTTCACAGTGTCAAGACAGTCACCATCAGTTTCTGCTCAAGTACTTACAAAACCTCTACACATAAAACACTTCACCTGCTTTTTCATGACAACAATAATACTCTTGAATATGCCTTCCGTAGGACAAACTACGATCAGCATTAAAATTAATGATTTTGTGAAAATCTCGGGTAGTTGCAGCTGACTGCATTTGTTGGCTCGTTTGTCTTGGATTAGGAAGTCCTTGCAGGCACACTCAAAGTGAACCAGTTGCGATGGTTTTCATTATAGAAAATATCGAGCACTTCCCAGCAGATTGTAGATATAAACTATGACGAAAGTGTAATAAATTATTAGATGACAGTACTTCAGGAAATT